>CAJHQQ010001308.1:0-103422 GCA_905132885.1 Moricandia moricandioides
AAATCTCTCTAGATGATCTATAGGTTGCTCATGTCGCAATCCATGGTAAGGTGTCTGCGCTACAAGTCCGAAGAAAGCGTGCTTGATCTCAAAATTGTTTCTCTGCTGGAGGACGAATGGCAGATCTGTTGGCGTAGTACTGGTCTGGACGGTTGTAGTCAGCTAGTGTTCACTGAGCAGCTTGGGCGTTAGCTTCAGGTTGAGATATTGTAGCGTCTGCTTTTCCTTCTGTATCAAAGATTACAGCCGCATGTTCATCTATCTTTTGACCTGCTGCATTACGCATATGACCATTGAGGTCTTGGAAGTCTCCATTCTCATTCTAAACCACTACTATAGGCCAACAATCTGAACTCGTCTGTTGTCATCGATCGATGCGGATGAGATGCTGTCGATTGATGCTAAGTGATCAATGTCGAGCGATGCTAGAGTTCTGATGTCGGTCGATGCTGTCCGTAAAGAAGTGTCGGTCGACACTGAGTAGGTGCCGTCGATCGATGCTTGTCGTCTTTCTTTGCGGATCGTACGCTCGAGTTGCTGTGGGTCTAAGCAAGCATTAAGCACAACTCAATTGATGGATATTAACTTACCCTAGTAATCCTAATTTTGGGCTAATCCATGTTTGCTATCATTCAACCCTAAATCTAGTTGGTAACTACTCAAACATAATCAAAGTAAGACTAATAATCTTAATATAATGCATAGATAAACTATTGGGGGTTCCAATATCAATCTCCCTAAGGAGTTATGAATCATCTCCCCTAAATAAATCCTAAAACTATAATGTAGTGCTGGTGCACACAACCTGCCACTGACACACTGCTCCCAGCAACCGGTACACTTTTTCTGGTGCAATACATAAAGTATAAATATAAAACCCTAAAATCTAGGTCAAAACTCGTCCAGGTGTAATCTTGTGTCTTGTCTCTAACTTGGTCTTGAATTTGGCTGTCTGCGATTTGGTCATCAATCGATGGCAGATGTGCAACATCGATCAACCTTGCTCATGTAACATCGGTCGACGCCAAGGTTGTGTCGTCGATCGATGGAAGTCTTGTACTTCGACTCTCCCAATGATCAGCTATGGATTATTTTCCTCTAAATGCTCAAAAAGCTCCAAGTATCTCCATATAAATCCAAAACGTATCTGGACCTGTAAAGACCTTAAAACATAGCCTAGACACACATAATATACCCTATAACATGGCCTGAAAATGGTAATAAATAGGCTATATCAGTCTACCATCAAGGTTAATAGAGCCCCTAAGGACTACCTTCTATGCAAACTCTTTAAGTACTCGCTTCCTAGAGATGCTTCATACTCGCTTAATGAAGTAAAACTCCTCAGCACATTATTCAAAGGTATTGAGCTATCATACCAGATGTCTTTAGACACAGCCAGTGAGGAAAACTTCTGCACTAGGAGTCCAGAAGATGCTACCATGTTGATAGAGAATTTGGCAGCAACAACATGATGTAGCTTTTATTATGCACTCTAAAATTAACCTTATAAGCTACTTTTTACTCTCTCAAATAAGAGGTTCAGTTGTAGTACTTAGAGATCGAATCCATAAGGAGCGTGGGTACACAATAGACTATAGATGTATAGATTAAGCTAGGCAAACAAATTAATAAGCAGTGACTAAAGTAGCAAATTGATTGATTGATTGGTTGTTGTGAACAATAATATTAAATAGCTAGATCTAGGGTTTCAGGCAAGTGGATTAAAGAGGATAGAAGCTAAGGGTTTTAATCATAGAACTCGATATCTAATGTAAAAGATGAACAGTTCACGTTGCGAGTCTAATCTATTGACTGACTAAGTCCGGTGTCTCAGCTCTCGCTTGTTGACACAGAATGACCGTCGATCGAAGTATATGATCTTGCGTCGTTTGATGGTATCTAGAGTCAAGCATTAAGACCTAATCGATATGTTCACTATATTAACTAAATCAACTCTCCTTTGTTTATAGCAGCCTAACTCAACATGATTAATTCTGGTAGTAAACCATGCTCTCGTTTGCGCCTAACTATCCAATGATCAGGGTTCTAGTTAGCTACTCTAGAACACAAGCAATAAAGACAATTCTATTGATAGATCTAATAATCACCCTAGCAATTTTATTGTTTGGCTAATCCATTAATACCATTAATAAACCCTAAACCTAACAAGAGATTTACTTAGACATGATCTTTTTCACAAAAATCATAGATGAATAGAATATAAATCAAATAAAGAAACAAAGGAGTTCCAGGAGGACTCTGAAGGAGTTCCTCCCTTCTCTCTTAACCCTAGAACAATAGATAGAATAATCTTAGTCGTCGACAATGTCTTAGAAAACTATATAAATTAGGTCTAAACTCGTGCAGGGGTCTTCTGTTAACTTGACATGACATCTTAAGCCGGCCATAAAACAAGTCAGGTCTTTCTTCTGGGATCACCGTCGATCGACACTCAATCATCCCCTCGACAGCTTCCTCTCGTGAGGCAAACAGACCACTCTTCAGTAAATCGGGCATAACTTTAGAAATAACCGTCCGATGGACCTCACCAGTTGCACTGGAAAGCAATCTCAAATCTCTATCTTCTATCAAAATATCAACTCAGTCGCACCGTGGGAAGGTCTCTATCCATTGCTAAACATCTGACGCTCCAGAATCACCAAAGTTCTCTAGAACGTACCTGAACCTGAAAATACTCTAAAACATACTCCAAACACATACAGTAGACTCTAAATAAGGCTGATATCATGGCACAATAGTGGTAAATTTCTGGCCATATCAACTCCCCAAGACTTAACATTTTGCTTATCCTCAAGCAAACAAAGCATGTAAAAGAGGTTTTGAAAAGCAGAGACTCACATAATGTCTAAGTATAATAGTCACCCTACTTTGTTGCAACCACATCGTATCAAGTCAATCATATAGAAACTTTATATACCATATCCTAGTATAACAACCAAATCAATTCTACCAACAACTTAGTGAATACTAGTCTGACTCGCCCCTCTACTGATTTCATTTCTTTGCATAAAATAAAAGTGCAGGCCTTACCTTGGGAGTATCGATCAAAGAATTTATGGACTCTTACCTCTGCAAGTATCTGAACACACATGTAATCTTCTCCGATTCCTTTCCTCTCTCTCTTCTAATTTCTTCTCAGTCAATGTATTCCTTCTTTTGAGGGTATCATTTTATGTTTTTTATTTTTAATTGACTGAGATATTTGGATAGGCTTCCATGAATTAAGCCCTAATGGTTTTTCCACCAGATCTGTTCACTTGTTTTTAACCTTTATCTCTCTCTAGAATCTTATGAATCAAACTTTAATGGTTGTAGCCACCAAATCCGGTTCGATCCTTTTTATCTGAAGGGGAGAGAGAGGGGAATCAGGAGCACACAGACTTTTTCCTTCCAGACTTGCAGAAGGAATCCAATCCAGTGTATATCAATCCCCAAAGCAAGCTAATAATATGAGGATTAGTATTGGAAATCAGCTTCCGTTCTTTCAAACTTTCTAAGCAAGTGTGATATAGTTGCAGGATGATCCACTTTGGCATCTCTAGTAATCTCGGCAAACAACCTTCTAAGAATAGTGCTAAGGTGTGGTTAGTCAATAATAAATCTTGATCATAGTCTCCTTCTTGACTCAATAAAACTTTTTTGAAAAACTTATATATATATAATAAAACTCAAAAACAAATAAATAGTGTTAGCGAACCTCCCCCAGAGTTAAATTACATTGTCCCTAGTGTAATTCATCCCAGATTGGCTAGGACAAATTAAATCTTAAGTAAATATTTTAATGGACTCGATACCTCTCTTTGTAAGAGGGTGTAGATCGATGGTAGGCATGTGTGGTTGATTGATGGTCACGATCCATTATCGAATAATGGTTCCTCTATGGTGTCGATCGATGGTACACTCAAATAGTCTGTAAAAATAAAATGAAACTTAAAATAAATAGTAGTATAAGTAAAACCTAAATAAAACTTACTAAACTGTGGGTTTCCTCCCACTCAGCGCTTGGTTATAGTCTTAAGCTCGACGTTTCGGAATTCTGATTCAGTCAGGATGAGATTGAGAACTTGCTCCAAAACAATTCCCAATGTCCAATATCTTCAGCTTCATCACACATTTTGTGAAAGCCTCCATTGACTCTTCTTCTTTCTCTATCATCTCAGCAATAAGGAGTGCTCAAAGCATTGCAAAAGGCTGCGAGAAGCATCTGCTGTGCAACTGTGCACTCTGTACTTCCTGACACCATCTGAGAAGTGGGGAATCAATGATAAATTAGGACCTTCTTCTTCTTCTTCTTCTTCTTCTTCCTCCATATATGTCAGCATAGCTTCCATCTCAATATTCATATTTTCTTCAGTATCAAAGAGATAGTTGGTGAGTATCAAAGAGATAGTTGGTGAGGAAGGCGTTCGTGATGTCATTCCAGGTAGTGAGAGATCCTGGTGGCAACCTCTTGAACCAACATGCTGCTTCTCCAGAAATAGAGTATGGGAATAGTTTACATAAGTAGTATTCTTCAGAGAGTCCATTGCACTTAATGTTTGACGCTAAGTCATCGAATGATTCAAGGTTGCTACTTGGACATTCATGAGGAAGACCATGAAAAGGATGCTGACCCACAAGAGATATATATGCTGTATTAATCTCAAAGACATTCCTTTGTGGTGCAAAACGACGCATCTCAGAACTTTTGGCTAAGGAATCCTCAGGCATGTTGTAGTCTCTAAGTGTCTTTTGTCATTCAATCCTAGAATTCACAGTAACAGCAGTAACATCAGGAATTTCAGTCCAATGTTCATGAATCAAGTGCCTTGAACTGTTGTACGCACGACCTCTTTCGTCTCGTAAGATGCCATTCCTGTCAACTCTTACTATGAGTACTTCGACCTTCTCTAACTTCTCTAAAGTAGTATCGATCGACAGCGAAGAGTGGGTGTCGATCGATGTCATGATGTTAGTATCGATCGACGGTGAAGTACTGGTGTCGATCTATGTTCGCTTCTCTTTGCTAGTGATCATTGCTTGGAGGGTGTTGACTGCCCTCGTAGACTAATGGATCGTGCGAGAATCAGCAGGTTCCTTTTTTTTAGAACCCAAGAATCCTCTCCTCATTGCTTCTCGTTACTAGTGTGTACCTGAAATGCAAGAAATTTTTTTATTTAAGTAAACTAATATAGAAAATACGTAGACTAAATCAAACAACTTGAGTCTAATGGCGAATCCTTGCTCCCTGGCAACGGCGCCAAATTTGATGTAGCTTTCATTATGCAATCTCAAATTAACCCTATAAGCTACTTTTTACTCTTTCAAATAAGAGTTTCCGTTGTACTATTTAGGGATCAAATACATAGGGAGTGTGGGCACACAATAGACCATAGATGTTTAGATTAAGCTAGGTAAAAATAATAATAAGCAGTGAGTAAAGTAGGAAATTGATTGATTGATTGGTTGTTGTGAACAATAATAATAAATAGCTAGATCTAGTGTTTCAGGCAAGTGGATTATAGAGGATAGAAGCTAAGGGTTTAAATCATAGAAATCTATATCTAATGTAAAAGACGAATAGCTATCGCTGCGAGTCTAATCTATTGACTAAGTCCAATGTCTCAGCTCTCGCTTGTTGACACGGAATGACCGTCGATCGATGGCAATGATCATGCGTCGCTCGATGGTCTCTCGAATCAAGCATTAAGACCTAATTGATATGTTCACTAGATTAACTAAATCAACTTTTGTTTTTTTCTAGCAACCTAGCTCAACATGATTAATTCTGGTAGTAGACCATGTTCTCGCTTGTGCCTAACTATCCTTTGATCAGGATTCTAATTAACTACTCTAGAACACAAGCAATAAATACAATTCTATTGATATATCAAATAATCACCCTAGCAATTCTATTGTTTGGCTAATCCGTAAATACCATTAATAAACCCTAAACCTAACAAGAGATTTACTCATACAAGATCTTTGTCACAGAAATCATAGATGAGTAGAATATATATAGAATATAAATCAAATAAAGAAACAAAGGAGTTCCAGGGGGGCTCTGAAGGAGTTCCAGGGGGGCTCTGAAGGAGTTCCAGGAAGACTTTGAAGGAGTTCCTCCCTTCTCTCATAACCCTAGAATAATAGATAGAATAAATCTTAGCCGTCGACAATGGCTTAGAAAACTATATAAATTAGGTCTAAACTCGTGTAGGGAACCGAAATTTGCACTGTTGATTTCTGTTGAATTATGAACGCAGGGTAAACCCTAGTTTCCCTAAGGTCTCGAGTATCTGCTAAACCACACGCCAATTAGTCAGAATACAAAGTAAATACAGAGAACATTAAGAATCGAAAAGACAGCAAATAAAAGTTTTATTCCGAATTTGCGTATGAGCGTTTACAACAAGATACGAGCCTAGGCTATGAGAGCTGTCGGCGAGATCCCTTGTTCTAGTAACCTAAAACTGCAAAACCCTAGTTCAGTCTCAGCTCGAATAACAAAAACAGAAAGTCACCTAAATGCTCAAAGTGTAAAGCTATGGTTGCCCTGAGTGGAGATTTTCGTGTCTTCTGCATCATCACCCTCGAAGTCCTTATATACTCATGTAGAGGCGGTTTGTTTTTTCACCTTCTGCCCTTAGTCGAATTTATCGCTTCGCGGAAATATTCTTTTTTTCCTCGATCTTCATGATTATCTTGGGAAACTTAACATTTTCTTCGGTGTTGACATTTATCCCTTCGAACTTAACATTTATCCTTTCCTGCAAAATAAAGGATAAACCGTCACAAAGTTTGGGCTTGATTTCAGATAAAATCACGAGTGGGCCTTTAGCCGAGCTTTAGACCTCGTAGGGACGTTTTCCGACTTAGGCGTTTCTACGGTTTTATCGAAATAACATTGCTAAGACGACGTCGTCCAAGAGTTACGATATTTCGTATGAAGCTTTAGACTCTAGGTGTTTAATTAACCATTATAATCTCATAAGATCGACCCGATCCTTTCTCGAGAAAATGAGTTCTTTCGGTAAGGTTTCAATGTCAACTCTGATCGAGACAGAACAAAGATAAGTTCAATCAAGTATCGAACGAGGGAGTTTAACAAGGACGATGTGAAACTGGATTGATTTGATCTAAATTACCGAAGGAACGGGTCAGATTACTCTTGTTTCCTAACTCGCCTGTTTGACGAGTTCGCCTTGTCCAACTCGCATGTACGGCGAGTTGGCCTTATCCAACTTGCCGTACGAGTGAGTTGTTCGTGTCATGCCATCCAACTCGCTCATATGGCGGGTTGGTTGGTCCGTTGCATCCAACTCGCCCGTATGGCGAGTTGGCCTTGTCCAACTTGCCATACGGGGGAGTTGGTCGGTCCGTTATGACCAACTCGCCATACGGGCGAGTTGGTCGGTTCGTGCTGACCAACTAGCCCGTATGGCGAGTTGGTCGGTTCGGGTTTCTTTCTTTCGAGTTTTGGCCATGGGACTTGCACTAAGTTGATTTCGAGACTGCATTCGGATAGAAAAACGGTTTTTAGATGCTAATTTAGAGAATACCATTTTTGACCCCAACAATTAGCCCCCAGCTCGCAAGTTTCGGGCTTGGTTCTTGCGGAAAAGTGAGAGTGTTTAATTCGGAATCCGCGGTGAAAATTAGTTTTTCTCAAAAAAAAAAATTTCTGATTATTTTAATGCGGAAAATCTTTCAGCCCCTTTTTTCTATAAATATAGCCTCCCATTTGTCATTCTCTGCACACACTCTCTAATTTCCTCAATTTTACTTTGCTTTGTAGAAAGAATTTTTTCTTTGACGAAATGTCTTCTTTCTGAAACCTTCACAGTAGTGATGATGTCGAAATGAGAAATGCTACTGGTGCAAATCCGTTGGATCTTCCTACCGCTGGAGCCATCCTAGCTCATATTACGGACTTCCTCGCTTTTCAAGACGAGTTGGCTCGTAGCAAGGCCGAGGAGACAATGAACCCTACACGTATTACGCCTCTGATATCTGTAGCTCAAGTGGATACCTCGTCCTTGGAGGTTTCCCCGGTGGGCGATGTTGTTCCTACCGGAGAGGAGGTTTCCGCACATGCGGCGGCATCTAAAGTTCAACCGTCGGGTTCCTCTATGACCTCAGTTCAGGTTGTCGATGCAGAGCTGGTTCAGGAATCGATGCCTCCTCTCCCCAGTCAAGAATACGATCGTCTTGGGGTTGTCTGCGCTAGCATGATCCCGACTTCTCCGACGAAGGGTCGTAAGACAGCCTGCGTTAACCCAGACGCGTCCAAGAAGAGGAGATGAACCAAGGGGGCCGAAACTGACTCTCTGCCCACGACGGTCTCCAGACATCATGCTAAGGTATAGTTTGAAAACACCTTCTTCCTTTTTCGTCCCTTTCTCCTTTCCGTGCGTCAACTGCTTCTTTTTCCCAAGTGTGTCTTGTTGATTGATTGGATTATCAGTGAGTGCGGTTCGGAGGCCGGCCGTCTTGCTGCTGAGTTGGCGGAATCGCGAGATAAATCATTGCAGTTTGAAGGGAGGTTGATGGTTATCGAAGATGCCCATTCCCTTGAGATAGCCCGCTTCGAGTCTCGGATCAGTGAGTGAGAGAGGGATCTTGGGAAGACTGCTATCTCTTTTCTTAATGAAAAAGAGGCGAAGATTGCTAAGTCTTCGGAGCTGCGCCGACTAAAGCGTAAGATCAAGACTGAGGAGGAGTCATCGGTTCGTCCAATCGACGAGGCCCAAGAGATCGTTTGTGCCGAGTTTTGGAACCGTCTGACTAGGATCGCTGACTTCCTTGACTCTCTGGCAGCTGTCCACGTTAGGGACTTGGCCCTGGCGAGCATCGAGGGAGAAATGCAGCAGGTTCGGTTGCTTAATGGTGATGTGCCTCCATCTCCACGAGCTGAGAAAGCTAAGCTTTCTGCTCGCAGAGCAGAGTTAGCAGACGCGGAAGGGGACTTTGACCTGATCCTCGCAGGCCTGAAATCCAAATGTATCTTCCCTCACTTCTCGAACGGTGCCGACAGTCAGGGTACTGCAGCCAAGGAGGGTGCATGCGAGGTGGTTCCGAATGCGGAGGGGATGACTGGTGAAATTGAGGCTTTGCGTGTGGAGGACGATTGAGTTTGCAGTCTCGTGTGAGACTTTGTTGATTCTAATGTTATATGTTTGTGTTTTGATCCAGCCGAGTGTGGTCATACTTTTATCTCGGGACTGGCTGCTTGTGGCTTTGAATTTCAGTCGCTTCTGCGATCCCTTTAATTGAACTCTTTCCTTGTTTCGTAAGGTTTTATCAAGTATCATTATGGACGAAATAGATTTGGGATTTTAAGTATAAAGAAGAGGATATGAGTTGCCATTTTGCTCTCAACTCTTTTGATGATCGTCCTATTCGTTGCTCGTTCGGGGTGTTGGAAAATTTTCCAAGGTTCTGAGAGCGATTAGATATGGGCGAAGAGACATGCTTTTAGGATCTCGTATCTTTTTGATATCATGCCTTGAGACGCTAGAGACCAGTGTGTTGGGTTTAGGTCAAGACCTAGGTCTGATCGAGGCTCTAAGGGGTGCGGTTACTACTCCGACTTACGTTTCCTGTATCATTTTCGACCTGATTATGTCCCCCTTTAGAGTCAGCGATACGTTCTCGGCTTAGGTGAGTCGTATGGTAGGAATCAAGCATCTCTTCAAGAAAAATTTTAAGCCTCCCGAAAGTGCAGACCAAAAATTTTAAATTTCTTTTATAGCGCTATTACCCTTGTGTCGGGTGTTTGAGAGCTATCTTGATGAGATGGCTTATTCTGTTTAGAACGTTTAAGAGTTTGTTGTGATCAGCAACAAACTTGTTGGTGGATATTACCAGTTTTGATTCTTCGCGAGGATACGTGTTTAAGAAGGTGTGTGTGTTTTATAGTCGTAGATTGACTGTTTTTTTTTTTGTGTGAGTGTTTATAGAAAGGAATCCTTCGAGCGTTGGCGATGTCTCGCTATGTCGAAGGTTGAATTTCTCGTCGATTTTGTGGGAGTTTTTCCGAAAAAAGATCCAAAAAAGATCAAATCCGGAAGTAAATATTTTTGAGTTTTTTGGGAGTATACGAGTACACGTATACGTACCCACTCCCTCCCCCCCCCTTGTTAATGAGGAGGACAGTAGGGCTCGTCTTGCGACGAACTGCCTACGTACCCTTTTCGGGGATCAAGTCGTCTCGTAGTTCGGTACTAAGCATTGTTCTAGTGGTAGTATTTCTTGAGGTGCATCACATTCTAAGTTCTCGGAATTTTGATATCCTGCATATTTGCGATTTCTTATGAGCCTGGTTGGATGACCTTTTTTACTTTGTAGGGTCCTTCCCAGTTTGCTCCAAGTTTTTCCAGCGTTCCGTTTGGCGGTGTTCTGGAAAAGTTTTCAAAGGACTAGGTCGCCTTCTTTGAATCTTCAGCTTTGTACGTTAGCGTTATAGTAATTTGCAGCCGCATGTTGATAATTTTGGATTCGTATAAGGGCCTGATCCCAGCGTTCGTTGATCAGGTCGAGCTCGTCGAGCAGCATCAGATTGTTTGACTCTTCTCGTTCTGGGAGTAACCTTCTGCGCACTCCGGGAAACTCGACCTCTGTTGGAATCATGCACTCTGCTCCGTCTACGAGGGCAAATGAGGTTTCTCCCGTTGCACGTCTCAAAATTGTGCGATGCGACCATAGGACTCCTTCAAGTTCGTCGGCCCATCTTGGCGTCTAAGCGTTTCTTAACTCCATCAAGGATGGTTTTATTTGTAGTTTCGGCCTGGCCATTACACTGTGGGCTGAATTTGTTAGTCTAATCTTCCATTTTTCGCAGAAGGCTTCGAATCTAGTTGAAATGAATTGAGACCCATTGTCCGTTATGATTTCGTACGGAACTCCGTGCCTTCAAACGATATTTTTCCATACGAAACTTTCGACTTGAGCATCCTTAATGCTTGCGTAGGAGTCTGATTCCACCCACTTTGAGAAGAAATCCGTCAAGACCAGCAAGAACCTTTTTTGTTTTGACCTATGCATGGGCCCGACTATGTCCATCGCCCATCGCATGAATGGATATGGTGCCGAGATTGATGAGAGTACCTCTACTGGTTTATGGATAGTTGGGGAGTGCCTTTGGCACTTTTCGCATTTCCGCGCAAAGTCTTTGATCATAGTTGGCCAGTAATGTCCGTGGCGTTTTATTTTGACTGCGAGAGATCTTCCGCCAGAGTGATTTCCACAAGAACTAGAATGGACTTCTTCAATTATCTTTTGTGCCGTTTCTCCTTCTACGCAGGTCATGAGTGGCTGTGAGAATCTCCACTTGTATAGTTCTCCGTCAACCAAGACGTATCGCCCGGCTTGGGTTTTAATCTTTTGGGCAGCCCATTTTTCTGTCGGGAGTTCTCCGCTGGCTATATACGAAAGGATTCCCTTCGTCCAAGGTTCGTTGAATCCGTATTCTATCGGCCCGAATTCTTGCATGGTTTGGTCCTCGACTTCACTGGTATCGCTGTCGGGAGAGTCGATTAGGTTTATGACTACGGTGGTCCGATGCTAGGATGTTCTGTGAATTATACGGGAATCACCCTGCTTAAACCTGGGTCCGAACTGGATGCTAGGGCGGCTAGGGCGTCGGCCTGAGCATTTTCGGCTCTCGGAACCCGAGTGAGCGCAAACTGGTCAAAGCTTTGAGATAATTCTTGAACGAGTTTTAAGTAGGCGTCCATTCTTTCTTCTCTTGCTTCGTACTCCCCGCTGTATTGGCTTGCCACGAGTTGGGAGTCACAGTAGGCGTGAATGTTGCGTATTTTCAGGCTGTGTGCCAATCACAACCCTTCGATCAGGGCTTCATATTCAGCCTCGTTATTCTAGGCGTGGAAGATTAGTCGAAATAATTGTTCCCGTATTTCCGCTTTTGGTGAAACGAGTCGGATTCTTATCCCAGTACCTTGCTTGGATGAGGATCCGTCGACGTGGAGGGTCCAGGGCAAGTCGGGTTCTCGGCTGGCAGTGCACCCCACTGGGAGTTCGACTAGGAAATCAGCGAGTACTTATGATTTTGCGCATGTTTTCGCTCGGTACTCGATGTCGTATTCGCTTATTGCGATCGCCCATTTTACCAATCTTCCAAATTGACTTGGACTGTGCAAGATCGCCCGTAGTGGGAATGATGTGAGTATTGTGATTGTATGGGACTGGATATACGGCCTTAGCTTTCGTGCTGACATTACTACCGCAAGTGCCAATTTTCCATCATCGGATAGTGCGTCTCTGCGTCAAGCTGAGTTTTACTCACGTAGAAAATGGGCTTTTGCTCGCGGTGTTCTTCTCGGATAAGGACGCCGCTTACTGCCGTGGTTGATACGGCGATGTACAGGAAGACTGGTTCTCCTTCTACAGGTTTTGCGAGTACCGGGGGAGTGGCTAAGTAATGCTTCAACTGTTGGAAAGCCTTTTCGCATTCCTCGGTCAATTCGAATTTCTTGTTCCCCTTCAGAGTGTCGTAGAAGGGCAAACATTTGTCCGTAGATCGTGAGATGAACCTTTTTAACACTGCTACCCAGCCGGTTAATCTCTGTACCTCTCGTTTCCTTTTCGGTGAAGCCATTTCGATCAGCGCGGTAATCTGTTTCGGGTTGGCTTCGATCCCACGGTAGGTCACGAGGTAGCTTAGGAATTCTCCCGGCACCAATGCAAACCTGCACTTCGCAGGATTTAGTTTCATATTGTGGAGTTTTTGCCTTTCGAAGCATTCTCGTAGGTGGGCGATATGATCTCTTTCTTCGAGGGATTTTACGAGCATATCGTCGATGTAAACCTCCATTGTTTTTCCGAGCTGTTCTGAGAACATTCGGTTAACGAGTCGTTGATAAGTTGCACTAGCATTTTTCAGACCGAATGACATTACACTGTAATAGTAAGTACCGCGGTCAGTTATGAATGCGGTCTTTCCTTGATCGTCGAGATTCATTCTAATTTGATTATACCCAGAGAAGGCGTCCATAAAGGACATGAGTTTGTTCCCTGCGGTTGCTTCGACCAAGCGTTCGATGTGTGGCTGTGGGAAGCTATCCTTTGGGCCTGCATTATTGAGATCGGTGAAATCAACGCAGACTCTCCATTTCCCGTTCTTCTTTTTGATGACTACCGGATTAGCGAGCCAATCAGGATACCTGAGCTTTGATATGGACCCGAATTTGAGGAGTTTTTCGACCTCGACGTTGACCACTTCGGTGCGTTCTGGCCCCAGTTTTCGTCTTTTTTGTTTAGCGGGCTTGAAAGTCGGGTCAACGTTGACCTTGTGAATGTGACGTTGATGTTGATCCCTGGCATGTCTTCCTTGGTCCTTGCGAATGTGTGCGAGTTTTCCTTTGGAAAAGCTATGAGCTCGATTTTGAGAGACTCGCTCAGGTTCGCACCGATCTCTACACAACGATCTTGGAACGCTTCGTTTTGACATACCGACACGACTGGCTCGAAGTTTGGTTCTCGTTTCCCATCCAAAGCTACGGCTGCTCGCGACTGCCAAAAACCTTATGTATCGTCTTGTTCTGGCGTGTTGTAAATCGCAGACGATTTCTTTTTCTTTTTAAGTGGAAAATCAGCTAACGAGTTCCTCCGATTTGACTCTGCGGTGAAGTAAACTCGCGAGATCCTATGATTTCCCCAGATGGTCTCGATTCCGGGAGGGGTCGGGAAATTGAGGAACATATGGTACGTCGATGGGATTGCTTGCATTGCGTTGTAGGATGTGGGTCGATCGATGGCGAGAATTTCCACAACTTTTGACACACCCCTGGCTTCCAGCGAGAGGTTGATCGTGCCGAGAGTCATGGTAGCTTCCCCCAAAATCCCTACTATCGGGTTTGGATCTGCCGCGATTTTGGATAAGTCGACTTTCAGTAGTTCGAGTGTGTCTTGAAAGACAATGTTTGGCGAACTTCCGGTGTCGACTAATATCCTTACGACATCGATATCCTGGATTGTTTGCTCGATGACAAGGAGATCATTGAGAGGTTTGACCGGATTGGTCGTTGCTCTTTTCTCGAAAGAGATGACACAGATGTCCATTTCGTTGGGCATCCTATGTCTCGAGCGTTTTGTGGTTTTTCTAGTTAAATAATCCGAGATCCCCCTCCTTCTAGCGCCACACTGTGGGAACCAAAATTTGCACTGTCGATTTCCGTTGAATTAGGAACGCAGGGTTAACCCTAGTTTCCCAGAGGTCCCGAATATCTGCTAAACCACACGCCAATCAGTCAGAATACAAAGTAAATACGGAAAACAAAGTAAGAATCAAAAAGAGAGAAAATAGATGTCTTATTCCAAATTTACGTATGAGCGTTTAAAACAGGATAAGATCCTAGGCTATGAGAGCTGTCGGCGAGATGCCTAGTTCTGATAACCTAAGACTGCAAAACTCTAGTTTAGTTGCTGCTCGAATAACAAAAACGGAAAGTTGCCAAAATGCTCTAAGTGCTAAGTTATATTTGCTCTGAGTGGAGATTTTTGTGTCTTCTGAATCATCACCCTCGAAGTCCTTATATACTCCTTTAGAGGCGGTTTATTGTTTCCCCTTCTGCCCTTGGTCGAATTTATCGCTTCGCAAAAATATTCTTTTTTTCCTCGATCTTCATGATTATCTTCAGAAACTTAACATTTATCCTTTGCTCTTGACATTTATCCCTCTGAACTTAACATTTATCCTTTCCCGCATAAAAAATATAAACCATCAGAAAATTAAGGCTTGATTTCAGATAAAATCGCGAGTGGGCCTTTAGACGAACTTTAGACCTCGTCGGGCCATTTTCCGACATAGTCGTTTCTACAATTTTATCGAAATAACATTGCTCAGACGACGTCGTCCGAGAGTTAGGATCTTCCGTATGAAGTGTGTGACTCTAGGTGTTTAGTTAACCATTATCGTCTCATACGATCGACCCGATCCTTTCTCGAGAAAATGAGTTCTTTCGGTGAGGTTCCAATGTCAACCCCGATCGAGACGTAACAAAGATAATTTCGATCAAGTATCAAAAGAGGGAGTTTAACGAGGATGATGTGAAACTGGATTGATTTGATCCGACTTGCCGAATGAATGGGTCAGATTTCTCGTGTTGCCTAACTCGCTCGTTTGACGAGTTGGCCTTGTCCAACTCGCCATACGGGCGAGTTGGCCATGTCGTGCCTACCAACTCGCCTGTACAGCGAGTTGGTCTTATCCAACTCGCCGTATGGGCGAGTTGGTCGTGTCATGCCATCCAATTCGCCCGTATGGCGAGTTGGATAATCCAACTCGCCGTACAGGCGAGTTGGTTGGTCTGTTCCGTCCAACTCGCCCGTATGGTGAATTGGTCGATGTGGTCATTGTCCAACTCGCCATACGGACGATGTGGTCATTCCACGCTGACCAACTCGCCATATGGGCGAGTTGGTCGGTTCGGGTTTCTTTCTTTCGAGTTTTGGCCCGGAGACTTGCGCTAACTCGATTTTGAGACTGCATTCGTATAGAAACACGATTTTTAGATGCTGATTTCGAGAATACCATTTTTGACCCCTACAAACATTAAGGGACATGACTACCCTCATGCCCTCTATGACACTGGTTCTTCAGTAAGCATTATGCCAAAAACCATGGCAGAGGTGATAAGATGAAAAGTGGAGCCTTCAAGAGATTCATTCACTTTTGTGGATTGCTCTAAGGTAAATTTAGGAGTCATAGTCAAAGACCTCCAAGTGCAAATATGTGATGCCCTAATTCCTGTAGACTTTCATATATTGGATATACAAGTGGAGCAAAATTCATCCCTGCTACTTGGAAAAGCTTTCATGGCCACAGTAGGAGCAGTATGCGACGTGAAGAAAAACTGGTTTTGTCTATCCCTTATTGATCAAATTAACTACTATGAGCCTTTTCAAACTAGAACCAAAACTGCTTTCATTGATTTTGTTCATGAACCAGGGCTTGTATCCACATGTTTCTGGGACTTTGAGCTAAAAGGAGTCATATGATGGAGCATCGATTGATACCCAGCCCATACAATCAGTCGACAACATACAGTCCATCGACACCTATCCTTCAGCATCAATCGATACTCATCACCAAGCAGAGTACAAGGAAGCTACAGCAGCAGAACACAATGCAGATTATGGTTATTTCAGACCAGATGAGTTCTGAATTATAAGGGATCTAGAAGGATATGCACGAGCAATGGATGGACGAATTCTCAATGCATCTAAAGAAGATGTAGGAGGTATACTCGCAATAGCCAATGGATCAGTAAACCTCTTCGGTCAACAGCAACATGACAACCGTGCAGATAACAACATTGCATCGGTCGACACTCCACTGCTATCATCGATCGACACTCGCCTTATTGAGGACTTCGCTGGTTACTGGTTAGAACCTGAAGTGTTTGATCCAGAGATTTTTGATAATGGGAAGAAAGAGATGAGTATGGCGTCTACAGAGACAAATATGGCAATGAATGACCTATATATGGTCGAATCACAAATATGTCAAAGAAGACATCAAAGATATTCTTCAGGGAGCAGCCATCTTTGGGACACTCGTTTTTGTTTGCCATAGTATGCATAGAACTTTGAGGAGACCAAGCCATCAGCTAGCTGACTACTACATTATAGAAGAAGTAGATGACATGATACATAGCATATACAGAGCCAATAAGATGTTGATGGAGAATTACTATAAGAGGAGTGATGATATATACTACCCATTCAAATACATTGGAGTTATGCATATCAAGACATGATGATGGAAGATATCTCCAGGATATTGGATGACATATCCCTAACCACATATAGCAGGATTGTTTGGTTACACAAATGTATTGATCGCCTTCAGGTAAGAATGAGTCAAGTTGAGCTCATAAAAGAACGGCAGCCAACCACAAGTGATGAAGCCATAAGAAGCTTCGTTAGTACCTGGTTCTAGATGAGCAAAGAGGATATGGTCACTTGTTTTCCAACAAGATGATCTAGCCCCATCTTAGTGCAAACAGTCATAAACGTCAAGCTAAAGACTATAACCAAACGCTGAGTGGGAGGTAACCCACTATTCGGTATGTTTTAAATTTTTTTTTTTCATGATTTACTAATTTCGTATTTTCTATATTTGCAGTAAAAACAAAGGAAAATCGAGAATCGCCATTAGTCGACGATGGATCACAACCATTGATTGACATCATAACATTACCATCGATCGACAGTTGTAACAGAGTCTGGTATTTTTTATTGTCCTCATTACTTTTACTTATTTTTTATTTTTTTCCCACCTAACCAAGACGGGATAACACTAGGGACAGTGTTTAAGTCTGGAGGAGGTTTATTGACATTTCTCTCTATTTTGGAGTTTTATTCTTATGTGTCCTATTGAGTTTTATTGAGTCAAGAAGGGAATTATGATCATATTTAAAATTTTACTTATTATCTAGCCATTCTATAGAACCATTCTAGATTTGTTGATTGGAGGGAGTACTAGTGATACCAAAGTGGATCATCATGACACTATATCACAGTTTATTAGAAAGCTTAAAGGAAGCGAAGCTAACCTCCAACCTAATTTGACTTATTTTCTTGCTTTGGGGTTTGGCATACATTGGATCGGATTCCTCTTGATGGAAGGTAAAAGTCCATGTGCTTCTGATTCCCTTCTCTCTCTCTTTGCCATCTACAAAAATAAAAGATTGAGATGATTTCCTGAAAGATGCAGATGGGTAGGTAAATTACATGTGACCCCATTATTCTAATTCAGAAAGGAATGATCACACATTATGGAAGCGAGGGATAGGTAAAATACCCATGACCCCATTATTCGCCTACACTTTGTTAAAAAAAAAGAGAAAAAAAGAAAGATGAACAAGATGGACTGTATCAGCATCATCGATTCTTAGGACTTATAAAACTAATAATATAAAGAGATTCAGAGAAGAGAGAAAGAGGGAAGAAAGGGACCAGAGAAGACTTCCTATGTATTCAGATAATTTCTCGAGTAAGATTCTATGAGTTCTCTGATCGATACTCCCAAGGTAAAGCCTGCACTTTTATTTTATGCAAGAAATGAGGTTAGTACAGGGGTGAGTCAGGCTAGTATTTGCTAAGTTATTGGTACAATGGATTTGGATGCTATTTTAGGATAAGGTATTTAAGTTTCTCTAAGACTAAAACTTTTGTAATGTGGTTGCAACATAGCGAAGGTGATAATGTTAAGGTAGAGATTTTGTGAGTCCCGGTTTTTCAAACCTCTTCCACACGTTTACCCTTGTTTCGCTGGATGACAAACAAATGTTAATTTTGGGGGAGTTGATAGGTCCCAATATCTACCAATTTTAGACCATGTTATAGGCCCTATTTGAAGTCTATTATATGTGTCTAGGATGTGTAATAGAGTATTTTCATGTCCAGGTACCTTGTTTCGCTTAGGTATGTCCGAGTATTCACCTTGTTAGATTTAGGGTTTGTTAAAGGTTTTAAAGAATTATCCAAACAATAGAATTGCTAGGTGATTATTAGATCTATAGTTATATTTGTACTTATATCTTGTGTTCTAGATTAGCTAACTAGAACCCTGATCTTAGGATAATTGATAACTACGAGAGTAAAATCATTACTTGAATAAATCATATTGAGCTTCAATTACTAGGGAAAATCGAGACACTTGTCTAGTGAATGTAAGTGAATCAATCGAATCTGATTGTTTAATGTTTGACTAAGAAAGCCATCGATCGATGTCGTTTGCATATCATCGATCGATGGCAATTCCGTGTTTGCACACGAAAGTTGTAGACTCTGAGCATAGCCATAGGATAGATATAACTTATAATATCTTTACTAAATGAACTTGTGTTCTATGGTTGAAAACTACTTGGCTTTTATCCATTATGATTCACTACCTCAAAACCCTAGATCTTGCTATTATCTTACTTGTTTACAAAGCGATAATTTCCTTGTTTACTTATTTCAAAGTCTTATTAATTGCCTAGCATAACTAAGTTGATTATCAAATATATTGTATGCATTCGCTCTCTGTGGATTCGATCCCCAAGTGCTACAACTGAACCTCTTATTTGAGAGAGTAATCAGTAGCTCTATGGTAATTTGAGAACGTATCACTTCACAATGTGGCAAGTGCATTGGTACAAACGTTCTCGCCCTAAGGAACCTTCAAGAACTCAAATTCCTTGTCGAGGTCTTGAACAACTTTTAATTAAGCGTCCGTCCATTCTTTGCATCGTAATCCCCACTGAACTGGTTCCTAAAGATTTGTGAGTCGTAATAAACATGGATATGTTTTGCTTTTACTGCTTTTGCAAGTCGGAGCCCAGTGGTGTGAGACTCGTATTCAGCTTCATTGTTGGATGCTGCTGCAAATCCAAGAAAGAAGGATTGCCTGAGAAGTTATCCTGTAGGGGATTGAAGATAGACTTTGAATTCAGATCCCTTGTTATATGAGGAGCAATCGACGTGTAAGATCGAGTTTTCACTCGACAGGATTAAATCCTTCTCAAGTTCAGTAGCCATTTATATCAAGAAGTCGGCGAATACTTGTGACTTGGCAGCTGATATGTTCCTGAAATAGTAGGCCAGACTAGTCTGTTTTCTACATAATGGTGCAGATAGGGGTATTAGTTAGAATGACTATTGAGTATCCACAACGAGGGCCGTCTTCACAAGTGTCAAATATCGTCTTGGCATCGGTCATTCGTTTGTATAGAATATAGATTTATGCTCCCCTTCATTCTCCTTGATAAGGACACTGCATACGTCTGTAGGACGAGACTTTAATGCACATGTATAGCTTGTCTCCTTCGTGAGGTTTGGCTAGCACCAGTGGGGTGGTGTTGTATTATTTGAGCTGATCAAATTCTTCCTTGCGTCTCTCAAACAAACTTTTTATTACTGTGTACAATGTCATAGAAAGGGATACATTTGTCCTTGGTTTTCGAGATAAACCTGTTAAGGGCTGTTACTCGGGCCGTCACACGTTGTACCTCACTACTGTTCTTAGGGCTTGGGAGATTCAGAATTTCAGAGATTTTCTTTTGGGTCTGCCTTTATTCCCCTCTGAGTAACGATATATCTTAGGAACTCGCTGAACATGACTCTGAGTGTACAATTTTCGGTTTGGATTCATGCAATACTCATTCATGTGAGAATAGATAGAACAGAGTGTGAGAGTATGAAAGAGAGAATGAATCTGGTGAAAGTAAATGGAGAAAATGAGAGTTTTGTCTAGTATGAAGAGTATGAGTGTATGGAAGAGAATATTGAGAGATTAAGTGAGAATCATGACAGAATGGTTGATTATGTATGAGATTGATGAAGAATGAAGTCTGGTCGTTCAAGGTTTGGTGTAAGAGAGTTTGAGAGAATCAGAGAATGAGAGAATAGTGAAGGAGAAGAATTATTCCCCTTAGTTTGTATTGATACTTGTTGCTTACAATATAAAGACATACAAGAGAGATAAACAACATTAAACAAAGATGAAAGGAGTCAAATAAGTGTCATGGTCGTGCATATGGACAGCTCCAAGGAGATTCAAATGGCTGAGGCAACATGTGACTTTTCCTTGTCCTCTTGTGTGCAAGGCAGATCTGGTTTTGAATAAATGGCTGAGATGGAGGGAGTTTGAATTGTGTGGGTGAGATTATGTCTGGTCTAAACCAGAGAAAGGGGGACCACTTTGTCTTCTTGTGATCTCATGTGGTCCACACCACCTCCAACAGCTTTATTTTTCCAACAGTCACGAAACTTCTTCGGGAAGTCTTCCGTAAGTCTTCTAGAGATAACCCGGACTTTGCACGGAGAGGACTAACCCGGACTTTGCAGTTTACTAATCTTGGTCTTGATTCTTTTGCACAAACTTTGCACCAAAGATTATCTTCAACCCTTGTTTTGCACATTGATCTTTGGCTGTTTTGAGGCTGACCCGAATTTTGCACATTCTTGATCTTTCTTGTGCAAACCTTGTGCATTGTTTCTTTTGCACAATCTTTGCACAAGCGACTTGATCACCTTCAACTACTGCATCTCCCTTCTTCATTCCAACACTCCCCCTCAAGCTTGACCATAGGAGATCCTTGGACAAGCTTGGAACCTTGAAGAAGCTCCCTCATTAAAAACCTTAGCCAGAAAACCCATTTGGGACAAAACCAGCTAAGGAAAAGAGTAGAGTTCTTCAAAGCCTAGGGATTAGCCAGTGAGCCTAAGGAACTTCAGATAACTCATGGTGGAGTTCTTAGGCTCTGGATCATGGCCTAACACTTGCTGCAAGATTGAACTCCACAACTTGCACATAACACCATCTCGGATCTCTTATTTAGGCTGGTTTATGTCTCCCCCTTTCTTCTGACTACTCGCCATCTTCAAAGGGTTTTGGGACATCCAGCTTCTGCTATGGAGAGCTCCAAGTATGGTACCTGATACATTATCCCAAAGGTGCATCAGTCCTTAAGGTAATGCACTAAACAATCATTCAAAGCATTTTAAGTAGCATAATCAGAATGATGAACCAATTGAAATGAGAGTTAAGGTGCTTCCCTTTCATAGGTATAGTGAGGTGTGAACTCCACTTGAATTCCCCACTTGGTAAGATAATACTCAAATCATGGAAGCTCAATCTTCATGCTTGGAACTGAGAATATAGGAAGGACCAAGCACGCAATGGGACAGTGAGTTCATTTAAGTCTTCTTTGATCTGGTTAATGATGCAAGTGTGAACTCCACAGCTTGCAAGAGGCAATGGACGACTTGGATCTTCAGGATTGCTCATCATTCCCCTCCTCAAGCTTGATCCAGAGAGTGTAGGTGAAAGACCAAGCTTGGAAGTCAGCAATACTGAGCTTAAACCAGGAGCGCATCACCCCTACAGTTGCGCTTAAGTCAACCGGTTTCTCCTTTGATCTCTTCTCCACTGCCATAAACAACCGCTTTTCCTTGTGTATCTCTTGAACCAGGAGCACAACAACCAAACAGCCTGCGCTTAAGTCAACTGGTTCATGCAATCCATGAGGAGATCCAGCCTGGTGGATGGCTGATCAAACACTGGTCTGTCTCTTCATCAATACTCCTTCCTGAAGTATCTTCAAAGCTCAGCCATATTCTATCTCAGCCACGACTTACTATCATCTGGACTCCTCACCAACAGTCTCTCCATGGTCAGGAATATACATCATGTGTAGGCTCTGAATCAAACAGGAATATACATCATGTGTAGGCTCTGAACAGCATGGGCAAAGCCTTCTTCTTTGTCTTGGTTTGATGATGGACAGAGGACAACACTTGTGTACCTGAAACAACACTCAAACTCCAGAAAAAATTAGACCATACATTAGGATCCGAGCTTGATAACTCACCAAGTCTGATTTATAATGATTAACAAGATGCAATGGACTGAATCTAAACAACTCATTCAGTTCAAATCCAAGCAAACCAATTCACTAAATGCCCAAGCATGATAAATCATCAATTACAAGGCATCTAGGCTCATTTTATCACACATATGACAGTAACAGAATGCAATTATAATTTATGACAGTAGCTTAGACTAGACAACTCATCTAATCAAGCTACACAACCATGAATGCATCACATGACCAGGAAACTCTCCTAGACCTTTAGCAATGCAACAAGACACAAACTGAGACTAAGCAACTCACTTAGGCCAGACACAATACAAACAATTATTCTAGGACAGAAACTAGACATAACCATGCTAGCAAGCTTAAAGAATCCTAGAACAATACACACACAACTTTTAAGTATCATGGGACAGAAACTAGGTTCAACAACTCCAGCAACTTTGAACTGTCCCTAAGATACTAAACACACCTCTCAACACAATAAGACATAACTACACAAGCTCTTATTAAGGGTTAGGAGGTTAACTTACAACCAAGGAACCTGAGCTGGTTCCTTGAACCTCCAAGGCACACAATTCACTTGAACTTAACAGATTTGGAGTTTGGGTTCTCTACCCCACTCCATTTCCTTGTGTGTGCTTTCCCTTTGAACCACTCATGCTTCAGACCCCTCCTTTCTTCATGTTTACCAGGAGCCACCTTCTGGAACACAGTGAGAGACTCCATCTTGGAAAGAACAAGAAAATCGCTGGTACAGACATGATTTGGAGTTTTGGTTGCCAAACAGCTCCAAAACCTTCTTTCTCCAAGAGATCTCTTCATGCTGAACAGGAGGGAGGATAATAGACCTTGGGAAGCCTCTGGACACGTCATGCTTGCAGTCTTATTCCTCTTGAAGAGATTGAACAACCATCAAGACAGAAACTTCTTCAATTGTTTGAAACAGCAAGGAGGGTGAACTTGTGCTTGATTTGCGGAAGCTTTGTGATTTTCAGGAGCTTGGGAGCTCTGATACCATGTGAGAATAGATAGAACAGAGTGTGAAAGTATGAAAGAGAGAATGAATCTGGTGAAAGTAAATGGAGAAAATGAGAGTTTTGTCTAGTATGAAGAGTATGAGTGTATGGAAGAGAATATTGAGAGATTAAGTGAGAATCATGACAGAATGGTTGATTATGTATGAGATTGATGAAGAATGAAGTCTGGTCGTTCAAGGTTTGGTGTAAGAGAGTTTGAGAGAATCAGAGAATGAGAGAATAGTGAAGGAGAAGAATTATTCCCCTTAGTTTGTATTGATACTTGTTGCTTACAATATAAAGACATACAAGAGAGATAAACAACATTAAACAAAGATGAAAGGAGTCAAATAAGTGTCATGGTCGTGCATATGGACAGCTCCAAGGAGATTCAAATGGCTGAGGCAACATGTGACTTTTCCTTGTCCTCTTGTGTGCAAGGCAGATCTGGTTTTGAATAAATGGCTGAGATGGAGGGAGTTTGAATTGTGTGGGTGAGATTATGTCTGGTCTAAACCAGAGAAAGGGGGACCACTTTGTCTTCTTGTGATCTCATGTGGTCCACACCACCTCCAACAGCTTTATTTTTCCAACAGTCACGAAACTTCTTCGGGAAGTCTTCCGTAAGTCTTCTAGAGATAACCCGGACTTTGCACGGAGAGGACTAACCCGGACTTTGCAGTTTACTAATCTTGGTCTTGATTCTTTTGCACAAACTTTGCACCAAAGATTATCTTCAACCCTTGTTTTGCACATTGATCTTTGGCTGTTTTGAGGCTGACCCGAATTTTGCACATTCTTGATCTTTCTTGTGCAAACCTTGTGCATTGTTTCTTTTGCATAATCTTTGCACAAGCGACTTGATCACCTTCAACTACTGCATCTCCCTTCTTCATTCCAACAATTCAAGGAGCGTAAGTACTCTTTCAGATGATCGAGGTGATTGGCAACAATCATGAATTTTATCATCATGTCATCAATATATACCTCCATCGTGATTCCAAATTTCTCTATGAACATCTTGTTTACCAACCGTTGATAGGTTGTTCTCCATACTTCAAGCCGAATGACATTATTTTGTGACAATACGTTCCGTAATCGGTGATGAATGCCTTATTTTCTTGGTCGTCCGGATGCATCATAATCTGATTGTACCCCGAGAAGACATCCATTAAGGTTAACAACTCATTCTGGTTGTTGACCTGATGAGTTGGTCCATGTGTGGAAAGGGGAAGATTTCTTTTTGACATGCTTTGTTTCTACCGATCTTTTGGAATCAAATGCTGAAATGGACCAGATGGTTCAAAAAAGTCTGGAATGGACCTCTCCATTCAAAAAACCTAAAAATAAAAGAAATAAATCGAAAAAAGGGAAAAGACTAAAACCTAAAAAGTTCTAATTATTTACTAACTCCCCCCCCCCTCCATTTATCACTAACCCGACCCAACCATGTTATAATAACCCTAAATCCCCAATTCCGAAAGTGTATCCCCATTTCCCATTCCCTTTGAGTCCCATAACCAATTCCCCCACGATCTTCAGTCATCTGTCTCTTATCTAAGTCCTCTCATCATTCGTGTCACATAAACAACAATGTCACCAAAAACTCGACAAACCAGAAAAGACAAAGAAAAAACGACAGAGAAGAAGAAGAAGAATGAGACACCGACGAAGAAGAAGAAAATTGCGGTGGAAAATAAAAAGAATGTTGCGGCCGTGATAGAAAGAGAAGCGGCGGCGAAGAAGAAGAGAGACACCACGAAGAAGAAGTGACTTACGGCAGCGGCGAAGAAGAAGAGTGAAATCGCGGTGAAGAAGAGGAACCGAGAAGGTGGTGTCAACGGTGGATCCTCGTCGAATCAAACGAAGTGGTCTCGGAACCGCGAGACAGAAACGGAACCTAAAGAAACTGAATCTCCACCAGACCGTCAAGGCGGTCTTTCCCCAGAAGCACCTTCTACAGCAAGTAGAGAGCTTTCGAGCCAGCCCCAAAAATCACCTAGTCAGGCAACTAATGATGTCGAAAATCCACTGCAACCTCCTGTAACCTCACTTTCAAAATCTTCCACAAAGAGTCCTTCACATCGTGTAGACGCTGATGAGGAAATTTGTTCTAACAACAGAGATTTACGCACACCTGAGGCTGCGATTAACAATGACGTGCAAAGAACGGTAAACATGTGAATTTGAAATAGTTTTTCTGATAGTATAACTAGTGTAACCAGTACAATTAAAAGAGTGAAAATGGTGCAACTGATAATAATATGTTGTAAAACAGAATCTGTGGAACTAGTATAACTAGTACAACCACGGTTATTATAACTAATCAAACTCGTACAACTATTAAGAGTATAACTAGTGAAACAAATATAACTGAGTATCGTATAACTAGTATAACTAAAAGAGTGAGAATCTTAGAACTAGTAATAATATATTGTAAAACAAATTTAGTGTAAGTAGTACTACTAGTACAACTGATCGTATTACTTGTACAATTAAGTGATTAAAAAAGATTTAATAAGATGGTTTTATTAATGTATAACTGGTACAACTAGGCATCTTATATCTAGTCTGACTGGTACAACTAGGGAAGTATTATTAGTGTAACTTGTGTAACTCATTTAGTTTATTTTGGTTTAACTAGGACAAGTGAGTATTGTTTACATAATTGGTTTTATTGATGTATAATTTTTCTAACTGGTATAACTACGCTTCTTATACGTAGACTGACTGGTATAACTAATAATATTATTTTTAGTTTAATTAGTATAACTAGTACAACTAAGTGATTTTGTGTTATATAACTTGGTTATTCAGTGTACTTTATTTGTTTTTTCAGGTTGACGGGGACGATACGGCTGTAGAAGCAGACAGACCTGTTGGCTTTTTCTTCAAACCGAGTGACTATGAGAAGGGTTGAAAGCTCTCCTCAAGGTGCCACCAACACGATTTTCTGAAGACGATCGGATATTTTGATGAGTCACAGAAGAATTGGTTTAACAAACACCCTCAGTTCAAGCATTTATTCCACATGGTATGTTCTGAAAAAAGAAAGGTGATGGGATTGTGGATGTTGCTACTTCGTACTTTGCATACGGGAAAGGATCAACAAGCTTGGTTTGTGGTAAACGGTGTTCCAATTAGAAACTCATTAGGGAACATAGCCTCCTGTCTGGTTTACACTGCCACGGCTACCCAGAACACTATCCAAGCATAGGAAAAATGAAGTTTGCGACAAAGCATTTTAAGAAGAAAGAGAAGAAGACTTCAGAGAAGAAGAAGAAGGGGAAGGACATGGGTTTGAGAGTGACAGAAGCGGATGTCAAAGAGAAGCTTCTGAAGATGGAGTATTATGGTAGTAATGAGCGTCTAAAGATGGCGGTTCTTTACTTTTTGACCAGAGTTATAAGAGGAAGGTCTAAAGGAGGATACTTCATTGAGCTTTTCATTTTCCAAGCAGTAGATGATCTGGAATTTTGCCAAACGTTTCCATGGGGCCGTTACACTTTTGATGATTGCATGAAGGAGATTTTCCACCTAAGAGATCATTTTCGTGATGGGATCCCAGACATGGCCCAGTGGGTATTTCCTGGGTTTATCAACCCTTTGGAGGTATATGAGTTGTATTTTTCATAAGCACATTTGTTATAATATAACTAATATGATTGTGTGAAATGATGTGCAGATATTGGCATTTGAATGTATCCATGTTCTTAGGGAAAGATTCAGAGACCCTGTTCCAAACTGACCTGAAGGTTGTCCAGGAATGTGCAAATGGAAGTTCAAGAGGACCGGGACAACAGGATTTCCATTGGACGATATTTATCGGACTCTATGAAAAACAACGGTAAAAGCTTTTAAATTTTTGAAGTGTTGTTTATGTTAATGTATTCAAGTTCATAGTTAACTAAATGTGTGATTTGGTCATATTTCAAGTGATTACCAGTATTTTGGAACCACAAGGATAGGAACTAGACCTTTTTTATGAAATCATGGATGAAGGAACTTGGGAAGACGTGGAGTTGCTAGATGATTCAGATAAGCAAGACGGAACCGTTGATAGTTGGAAAAATATCCTTATACAACCGGGGGGTAAAATTTTCTGGACAGATCTATTCGAGATGGATGTGAGAACCCAACCTACCACACAACAGGAACCCGAGGAAGGGGGTGAGGCAGAGGGTGAGGGAGGGGACGAGGCAGGGGGCGTGACAGGAGGCGAGCCAGGTGAGAGTGTAATAGAATTGGAGTTTAGATTGAACAAGAGAATGGACGATGGATTTGCATTGAGAGAGAAAACAATTTGTCTTCTGGCAGCAAGAGTAAAAGAGTTGGAACAAGACAAGATTCAACGAGAAAGTTGGTCATTCCAACTTGGAACCGGTTATGCTTCAGGAGGCAATGGAAGAGGTAATTGATTTTGAAATTAGTTTTTATGTATTAGGTGATACAGGAAAATTCAGCTAATGCATGAAGTAAATGTTTTGTATATTAGGTGATGCAGGAAAAGATTCAGCTAATGCAGGAAAAGATTCAGCTTATGCAGATTTAGACACTGCAGATGTAGACAGTCCTCTTCCAACCGAGACAGGGTTTGATGCAGATAAAGACACTGCAGGTGCAGACAATACTCTTGTTTTTTGAATTGATGTGGTATCTTAGATATAAATTTTGTGTTGTGTGATTGTTTTGTTGTAATTTTTTAGTTTTTGTAGAGGCTGAGAAGGAGGGTGAGACAGAGGCTGATAAGGATGGTGAGGAAGGTGAGAAGGACGGCGAGACAGAGGCTGCCAAGGATGGTGAGATAGGTGAGATAGGTGAGAAGGAGGCCGAGACAGAGGCTGATAAGGATGGTGAGGAAGGTGAGAAGCAGGCCGACACGGAGGCTGTCAAGGATGGTGAGATAGGTGAGAAAGAAGGCGAGACAGAGGCTGGAAGAGAGGGTGAAGAAGGTGAGAAGGAGGGTAAGACGAAAGCTGATAAGATGATAGAAGGTAAGGATCTGTTGTATATGCAATCTCCTTAAGACATAATTAAATTCATTTTTTTCTTGTAGATGATGATGCGGAGGAGTCACCATCTACACTTGACATGATGACAGAAGCTGTGGAGAAACTCAAGAAAGAAGTTGCTGAGAAGGTTGCTGCTGATTTGGCTGCTGTTGAGTTGGTTACTGCTGAAAACGCAGCTACTAATAAGGTTGGCTATGTAGAGGAGACGAGGCCGAAGAGGTCACATAAACCTTCTTGTCCACTAAGGTCTCCATACTGATAGCTATTTGGAATAGCTTTGAAAGTTTAAACTTATGTTTCTATTAAAAATTGTGACCTATGTTTATTTTGAAGTAAGAACGTGTGACTTATGTTTGTTAAACTTAAAACTTATGTTTCTTTTGGTATTAAACTTAAAACTTATGTTTCTTTTAGTGTTGGTTGGTTGAAAAGTTGTGTTTAATTAAAATCATCAGGTATTTTGGTTTAACTAATAATACAAGTACAACTACACAATAATATTTATGAATGGTACAACTAGTATAACTGGTCGACATTTAACCAAAATGTTTAAAACTTTAAACACAGTTAAAACGTGATACACATTTAAAATGTGATGCACATTTAATTCAATACAAGACGAATTAAAATAGTTGTACTAGTTTTATAGTTGTACCCGTTTGTACATAGTTGTACTTTGGTAGTAAATTCGAAAAATATTAGTTGTACCACATAATAAATACATTTAACTGAGTTGTACCACTTATTTATGTTTACATTCCTTTGCCCGGATCCAATGAAAAAATAAATGTTGTCAAAATACACTTCATGGATGTTTTCGAAAAATTATGTGGAGTAGTAAGTTAACAAGTCTTGAAAGTATAGGTAGATGATGCAAACTTATGTAATGGTGATAGAAATGACCAAAAAAAAGCAACACACTCAAAATAATTAAGAAGCCTATTTAACAATCAAAAGGAACCTATTTAAACACATACCAACACATGCAACTACTTATTTTTTTCCATATAGAATACCTTAATTAAAATAATAAGAAACCTATAATAATACTTGTCTGACCAATAAAACGTAGTTTTACCAGTCATACAAGTAATACTTGTCTGACCAATAAAACGGGAAAATGGGTTTTTAATTCCCGAAGTATTTGAAATCGACAATTTAAATACTCAACTATTGCTCGCACAAAATTATTCCCCAACTAATAGTTGACTGCGCGAAATTAGGACCGAAATAGTCAACCATTAACTATTTAACGGAAAGATAACAGTTTCCGTTAAATTTTTAACGGTTGACTATTCTAATCATAGTTTTGAGCATTCAATATTTAGTTGAGGAATAAATATGCGCATATAATACTTAAGTATTTAATTTGCCGATTTCAAATACTTGAGGAATTAAAAACAACAATTTCTTTTAAAATAAAATCATAATTTAACATATTCTTAAGTTAGATATAACCAATATAGAATATTTTTACTTTTTTTAAAAAAATGAGGTTTTATAGTGACATGTACAATAATAAAAATAATTATAATTGTATTTCATGTTTATAAAATTATTTAAGATGGTTATTAAAATAATTCTTAACTAAAAAAATTTCAATTTGAATAAATATTCAAGATACGTAGGGATGTACTTAACTGAGAGTTTAAGATTATTTGTATTAAAATTCACTGTTATTGAAAATGTTTTAAGAGCAACCTTTCAAAATAAATAATTTATTTGGTTTTATAATACTTGAAAAGTTGCTCTTAAATAATTTTCAATAACAATGGATTTCACAATATTTTATGGAATGTCAAGTTTAATAACAATAATTTTAAATGATTTATTTTGGGGAAAATTGCAATTCTAGCATAAGTTTGATACCACTTTTGCAAATATACCTTTAATGAATGACAATTTTCAAAAATACCTTTAAATTTTGATGAAAATATACTAAATTATATTTTTCTAAATATTTATAAAACATTTAGAAACTCAATCTCGCCTCTTCAGCACTAAACCCAAAATGATAATCACTAAAATGTAAACCCAAATGTTAATATATTTTTGATAGTATGTATTTTTGCAAAGTGGTACTTAACTTATGTTATTCTTAGCAATTTCTCTTTATTTTTTTTTCATGGTTAAATGACAGTGGATTTTTCTAATACAAATCATTTAAAACTCTCAGTTAAATACAGCCCTACATATCTTGTATATTTATTCAAATTGAATTTTTTTAGTTAAGAAATTTTTTAAAAACCATCTTAAATAATTTTATAAACCTGAAATACAATTATAATTATTTGTATTATTGTACATGTCACTATAAAACCTCAAAAGTTTTTTTTAAAGTAAAAATATTATATATTGGTTATATCTAACTTGAGAATATGTTAAATAATGATTTTATTTCAAAGAAATTGTTGTTTTTAATTCCTCAAGTATTTTTAATCGGCAAATTAAATACTCAAGTATTATATGCGCATATTTATTCCTCAACTAATTATTGACTGCACAAAATTCTGATTAGAATAGTCAACCGTTAAAAATTTAACGGAAACCGTTATCTTTCCGTTAAATAGTTAACGGTTGACTATTTCGGTCCTAATTTCGCGCAGTCAACTATTAGTTGGGGAATAATTTTGCGCGAGCACTAGTTGAGTATTAAAATTGCCGATTTCAAATACTTCGGGAATTAAAAGCCAAGTAGTTTTCCTAGTTATACAAGTAAAACACAGTTAAAACGTGATACACATTTAAAATGTGATGCACAATTAACTCAATACAAAATGAATTAACATAGTTATACTAGTGTTTCAGCTGTACCAATTTGTACATAGTTGTACTAGTTTTATAGTTGTACCCGTTTGTACATAGTTTTACTTTGGTAGTAAATTCGAAATATATTAATTGTACCACATAATAAATATATTTAACTGAGTTGCACCACTTATTTATGTTTACATTCCTTTGCCCGCATCCAATGAAAAAATAAATGTTGTCAAAATACACTTCAAGAATGTTTTCGAAAAATTATGTGGACAAGTGAGTTAACAAGTCTTGAAAGTATAAGGTAGATGATGCAAACTTATGTAATGGTGATAGAAATGACAAAAAAAAAAAGCAACACATGCAACTACTTACTTTTCCATATAGAATATATTAATTAAAATAATAAGAAACCTATAATAATACTTGTCTGACCAATAAAACGTAGTTTTACCAGTAATACTTGTCTGACCAATAAAACGTAGTTTTCGTAGTTATACGAGTAAAACTTATCTGGTCAATAAAACATAGTTTTCCTAGTTAACACCTTATAAAAGCAACACACTCAAAATAATTAAGTAAGACTTATTTATCGTTGCCACTTCCTTTGTTGCCACTTACTGTTGAATACTTCTTCTTTTGCTTCCTCTGATATTCTCCTGCAGATGGGAATCTAGTTACTTGTTGTCTTCCTTTCTTTTTCTCCACAAACGGAGGGAAGAAAACCTTAGATTGAATTTCGTCAGGAACTTCCCAGGATGAATGATGAGGCACTAGATATATTGTCCTGTAATATGCCAAAGTTCACTTCCAACCAGTAATACTTGGAACAATAATCTTCATCTTTTTCTCATCGCTTAATGATGGCAGCAAGTGCATGAACACAAGGGTACCAGTCAATATCAAAACACCTACAGTAGCATGTTTTGTTGATCAAGTCAACAAAATACCCTTCCCCGTCTCGGCCAATCACATTGTAGTGACGTTCAAATGTGTTTAACTTGATCAACTTCAGCTTTTTTGCAATCAGATAAAGGTTATGCAATATACAATGCACATGCGGGACTAGTATCTGCGTCTCAGGTACATGCAAAGATACTTGTCGGTATTTGTTAAACCATTCAATAATCTCATCCACCATTGGCAACAAAGCATATTTCCTTGGTCCTTTTAAAACACCATTGAGAGATTCAACAGTGTTCGTTGTGTCTATGTTGTACCTTTCTCCCGGAATTTTACATCTGGCCCATTTGGTCTCATGAACATTGTCTTCCAAATAGACGGCGGTTTGAGGATACTTTCTTCTGAAATCATTATAGGATTTTCTAAACTCCACCTCTGTATACAGACCGACAAGTTTCCTAAACTTTTTGGCTACCACAGATTTTGTAACATTACTGCATGCTCCTTTCACATTAGTAGACAAGTGATATATGCAATAACCATGAATCGCCAATGGGTAGACCTCGTGTACTATCTTGATGATGCTTTGGTTTCTATCAGTACAAAATACAAGCTGAGTATCATCCGGTATCAAAATTTTCAGCATAGTCAAAAACCACGTCCAACTTGCATTTTTCTCAACATCTACTATCGCACAAGCCAGGGGATAATGATAATGATCTGGATCCTGAGCACTGGCAATAAGAAGCACACCTTTATACACACCACTAAGGTGAGTTTCATCCATAAATTATCAATTTTTGCATAGCCTTAAACCCTTCGATGCAAGCTCCGAGTGCAAAGAACATGTACTTAAAACAGTTCTGCTCATCCACTTCTAATAGTGTAACCGTACTAGGATTCAGTTGTTCCAACATGTACAAGTAAGATGGAAGTCTAGCAAAACTCTCAACTGGGTCACAACGCACATCATTCAAAATTTTGTTTTTTTCCTCTCCAAGCTGTTGAATACGAAACCGTAGCACCCAATCTGTTACGAACCAATTCTATGAGAGCCTTTGGAATGGGAGTCTTAAATTGGCCGGGATAATCAGCGTGCACCACAGATGCGACCAAGCTTGGTGTTCCTCTTTTCCCCTTCTTGGTTCCACTTGCACTTGTCCGAGCGCACGTATGAGTCTTTCTATACATTCTAATTGAGAAAAAATCAGAATTCTTGAGTTTTGCAGCCCTTAAATACCAGCAGCAACCAACCGCACGACATTTCAATACGTAAACCCAAGGCTTTGATTTCACTATATCAACCTCAAAACAATTAGTATGCACAGCTTTGTCCACTAAATCCTTAACTTCTTGCTTAGTCTCAAATTCTTGATGCAAGCTCATTTCAATGCCATCATCCCACTCAAGGTTTACAACTGTTTCTACAACAGGTGTAACAGCCTCCATATCATCCATTTCGTCACCCTCTTCATTGATTTTCTCATGCTCATACTCTTCCTCTTCAATATGAGGAACAATTGCCAACTTCTCAACTCCAACCATATCTTCATTAGCTCTGGCATCACTCAGAATTTCCTCATTCATAGAAAACACCTCTTTACTCTGGTTTTTCGAGATGATTTTTGTAAGCTCCACATGTAAGACACCACGCCGGTTTTTCTTATTAACTTCCATTAAATATCCTAAAATGCCTTCATCGTCCAAGATATAACAAGGCCTCTTATTATCCAATACCAACGGAAAGTAACTTAGGTGAACCTTGCTCACATCTATATAGATCTTCATTTTCTTGTATATTCTATCAACCAAGTCAGAATAAGTAATCTCCTCATAACTTCCCTTCATCACTAAAGTAGAAATATGTTCTTCTTTCCGATTCCATCGAACTTCATTACCCACATTTGAATAATTTCCCCCATTATCAAAATAAATCACCACACGTCGGCTATTGTCCATAATTTCTGAAACATAATAAAAACAATATTACCACAGACTAGTTATACCAGTTATACTAAATCAGTAATCACAATAATACTACTATTACCGGTTTGACTACTTTACGTGTTTCACTAGTTACAGTTATACTACGTTGACTTCGCACATGATTACTATAAGTTATACTAACTGTACAAATACCCATATTCAATTTGTTACTTTCAGTTGTACTATGTGTACCAGTTGTAAGTTTTGTATTAAAAGTATCAGTAATACTACATGAGTTGTACCAGTAAAACGCGTTGATAACGAGTTTTGTCAAATAAGTAGTACCCGTTGTACCTTTGTGAAAAACGATTTATTCTACAATTTTGCATTAATAACTTTATATTAAACCTCAGAATCTTACTCATTACGTTTACATACCTATTACATGACTCAACCAAGATAAACAACAAACAAAAATTGATTGAGAGAGAGAAGATTGATAGAGAGAGAGAGAGTATACACTTAACAAGCGCTTGCAGAGGTTGCAGAGCCAATGAGGACACACATGTGCTGTTTCTCGGCGTCCTAAGCTGTCAAATCCCTTTGAGAATCAAAGAAAAACGTTTTGTGGATGAAGAAATGAAGAAGATAGGTTTGGTTGTTGAAGCTCATCAATTTTAGTCCTTTTGGTGGTTGAACACGATTCGAAGAAGGAGAGAGTGATTAAAGAGGCTGTGTGGGACCCATTTGATTCGAGAGAGAGGGAGAGAAATCAACGGCCAAGATTATAACGTGAGGAAACGATCCAACGGCTCTGGTTCTATTTTCATTAATGACAATCTTTGTAAATATTTTTTCCTTCTCATCTAACGGCTAAAATTATAACAAAATATTTAGATCTAATGGTTGGCATTCCTCCCTTCTTTGAGGATATTTTCATAATTTAGTTATCACTTGGCCCATGTAGATTAACTTGGGTTGTTGTAGATTATTTTCTCACCATTTGGACCATTCTAGATTAAAGTCCGATCTTTTGGGAAGACTTCGATCAGGGACAGTTAGTCCTTTACACTGCAGAACAGCATCGGGCTGATTATAGCGTTCAAACGTCAGTGGGCGGTCCCTCCAATGAGGATCATTCTGCTAAAAACCCTTCAGATGAGAAATCTTTTGCTTGGAACTAGGCTCCTTGGGATTGGGACTCTTCTGCTGAGGATCCTGCAGAAAAGCATGTTTTCCTGATTCTGTTTTTTATCAACAGTGAATTCATAAGCCAGCCTCCCTTTGCGAAGGATCAACTCCAACCTTCTGAATTTGGTGGCCAAGACTGGCTGAAAATTCAACGAACAAAATCTAATTTTTCGAGAGTAACTGGTTTGCTAGAAGGAGTGGATGTTTCTCCCAGGTTCATGTTTATCATTCCACGAAGTGAACAGCGGCCATGATCCCCCCTCCCACGGTCATACGTTTTCATATACGAGTCGTGGTTTGAGAAAGATTCCAAGCTGTGGTTTCAAATTTCTCAGCTGATTACCGCATACAGCCGAAAAAAGGATATGGCGCTTTATCGATGGATGACATGGTCCATCAGAGTTGCTGTGTTTTAATGGTTAAAGCCGCTGAAGTGTATGTGCCTATAAATGTCTGGATTTTAAAGGAACTATGCTTGATTTCCGTGAAGAAGATCGGATATATTTTCAAGAAGATGAAGCTGCTGATGAATATTTTTTTATCCCGTGAAAACCCACAACTGGCAGCAGCATTATTTTTAAGTTAAGATGGACCGATTGGCGTTCGAGTAGCCACCAATCAATCTACTAGTGTTGTGGCCCAAATACTCGGTAGATAATCAGAGCTCATTTGATGCTCAAGTTGATTTTTTTTAATCTTAATGCATCGCTTCATTATGCAAATCAGAATCTAGACGTTGCTTCTTGTCAGAAGCGTTTCGTTGAAGTCGCAAGGAAGACTGTGGCTAGTGATTAAGACATTCCCATCGCGGAGAGTGGTACAGAAAGACCGGGGCCAAAGGACGGAAAGAATACTCTGTTGCTTTTGTGGAGAATATTGTCATAGCAGCTCCCGATGTCCTCAAACAACCTGGTTCAGGGTGATCCGAGTCCTCTTCCAATCACATATTCTTCTGAGGCTACGATCACTGAGCTTCCTCCCGAAAATAAATGATTGAAGCGGAAGAGACAAAGAGGTCTGTTGTGGAGGTTTCAAATCCTACTGGGAAGACCTTGATCCATACTGTTGATGGTGACAAGAGGAACGAATTGTTAGGAGTTCCTTCGAGCAACACTTCACTTGCTGCATTGGTGCATCTGCCTATCCAACTCAAGGTGAGCTCTCTGTCACTAGAATAGCTCTAGAAAATCAAGGCACAAGAACACAAACAGAGGAAAAGCGTTTCCAGACACGTTTCCAAGAACAAAACAAAGTGTTTAGTCTAATAATAAACCAAGGCAGCTGCACCAATGCAGAAAGTGAAGTGTTGGTCGAGAAGCCTGGAACCATCCGAAGCTGTATCTCCTCCAATGGCTTAGGGAAGAGGGTGAGATGAGGGTCAGCAAACAAGTTAGTGTACCCTTGCAAATTTGGGTATACACAGATGAAGGGGTGTGTGATGTGCTAGTAATGGAGTCAAGCCATATATTTCTTGGTCGACTATAGCAATATATACGAAAAGAACGCAATACATTGTGGGAATCAAAATTTGCATTGTCGATTTTATGAACGGAGGAAAGCAAACAATACCTTACTTTATCTGCGAGAGCCAATGACAAGTGACCAAATAAATACGGAAAATTTAGAAAGATAACAAAACAATTTTAGAAAAAAGTATATTTTTATTTCAAATTCGCGTAAGAGCGCTGCAATCATTACAACAAGTTATTAAAGCTTCAGCCGTAAGAGGGGTCAACGAGTTTTCTAGTACTAGCCACCTAAACTTGAAACCTAATTGAGTCGCCGCTCGATAATAAAAGACGAAAAGGACATGAAAATATTTTGATTGATTTCGGACTAGACCTTATGAAAGGCTGCCTACATACCCACTTCAAGGATCAAGCCGAACGTAGTTCAGTTTATAGAGTTTGAACAAGATATTCAACTGCCTTTGCGAGTTTGTCTAGTATTAGAGTGCATGACATAGAAAACTAATCATCTCGAGAATAATGCCTAAAGTTTCGAAGTGCAAGAAATTCTAAGAGTCTGAAAAAATGTCCCTTGTTCTCCTTGCCTTGGCTTCTCTTATATATCCCTAAAAGGCCGGTCGTCTTTCCTTATATGCCCCCAATTTTAGTTTATCTCTTTGCATAAATCTTCCTTATCCTCTCGATCTTTCATTATTTCTTGGAAACTTGACATTTCTCTACTTTCTATTTATGTTTTGCATAAATCAAGTATATCGTCATTGTAGTTTGGGCTGATTCTTGTCTAAAATAGTAAATGGGATTTTATCGTGTTTTCGACCTTTTCAGGCCGTCTTTCGATTTATCATTTTTACAATTTCTTTCGAAGAAATTGCCTTCCGTATGATGTTGGTTTCTATACGGTTGGTTCTGCGAAATGGTAAAACCGATCGTATAGTTAAGATAAGAATGGCGTTGAGTTAGCCGTTACCGTTTTATAAGATTGATTTGAAATTTTACGAGAAAATAACTCTTTTTATTTTTTATTGCAGAAATTCAAAGGAAACTCCGATCGAGATGAAATAAGAATCACTTTGATTAAAAGTCGAAGGAGAGGACGACAAGGAGGAGACTATCTTGTCTCCCATGGTCGAGATGGCGTTGTACGTGTCGGGCGACGAGAATTGGTACATGTCTCGTTGCCTATGGGCGACGAGACTTGGTCAGTGCCTCGTCACCCCGTGGGCGACAAGAGTTGGTACATGTCTGGTCGTTGCCCATGGGTGACAAAATGCGGTACCTGTATCGTTGCCCGTGGGCGACGGGGCAATGAGACTTGGTACGTGTCTCGTTGCCTTATCAGACGTACGGACATGTCGAGTTCTCATATAATCGTTTGTTCTCCAGAGGTCGTTTTCCAAGACATCAAGCTAGAGTTTTTTACTTCGATTCTTTGAATCTTACAAGGTTTTAGTTCTCGCTTTCTTCTTTACTTTGAGAAGTAAAAGTGTCCGCCGTGATTTCTAGACATTGATTATGTCTTGACCGATTTTGACCCCAACAATTAACCCCCCAGATTTCGAGAATCGTTGTGATGTTCGTGCGAGGTGTTAGGCATGTTAGGTAAGTTAGGCAGAATTAATGGCTGAAAGTCCGAGGGTGAACAATAGATTTTTTTTCTCTATAAATATGTGGAATGATTTTTCAAATTATTTACTTGCTCACTTCCACAAGAAACTTTCTTAATTAAAATGGAATGTAATAAGATTGGGTTGCGCCTTATGGAGGTTGCCTACGTACCCTTGTTGAAGGGATAAAGCCTTTTGTAGTTCTTCTTGGAGTTAAAGTTCTTACGAACTTGTTTTCCATTGAGACCTTTATGGTCTATTTATGTGTTGTGTGGAGATTTTTGAGCATGTTGCTGCCGATTCCATTTTGTATCAGAACTTTATCGGACTTGAGACTAGCCTTGTAGGCTAATTTGTTTTGGATTACGAAGTCGTGGGTTATCTCCTTTTAAAAATGTATAGATTAGCCATATGCGGAGATGAGAGAAAGAGTGTGAGTTGTTATCTCATTTCTAACACTTAGCGTATCGTTATACTTGTCGTAGTGTAAGATGAGAATACTCTAAGGCTTTTAGTTTGCGGAGTCTCACAAATTTACAAATATAAGCGAAGGGAAAAATTTTGGAATTTCGTATCGGTCTGTTGATACTATGCCTTGAGATGTGTAAGCCAAGTGTGTTAGGTTTGGAGGAAGACCTAGGCTTACTGTCGCTTCAGGTTTGGGATGATTGTTTCAGCTTAAATCACCCGTTACAGTTTCGACCTGATTTTGTCTCAATATTGAAGTATGCGAAAAGTTCTTGGCTTATGTGACTTGCATCGATCGGGAACCGAGAATCTCTCCAAAGAAATTTTTGAAGTTGTCTGGAAGTACTGACCAAAATTTTTGATTTCTTTTATAGCAGACTATTATCCTTGTGTTGAATACTAAGAGCCTATCTCTTTGGGAGGAGATGGATAAGTCTTTTTAGGACGTTGGAGTTTGTTTGTTTTTATCGTTTGAGTTTGAGCATTCGTGAAGGATGTTTGTTTTAGAAGATGTTAGTTTGTATGACTTTTTGAGTTTTCGAGACAAAAATTTCATCTAGGAAGATGTTTTACGTCGAACCCCAGTTCTTCGAGTGTTTGCGACGTCTTGCGGAACTAAAGACTCTTTTCTTTCGAGTAATATTTTATGTTATGAGAACGTGTTAGATAAGTTTTTGTGATTGACGTGAAGGTCTCTTTTGGCCTTCTGGCCAATGAATACTTCGGTTTATTTGATGAGGTTTTGCAGCGGAAGGTTGTTTGTTTAGCAAATTAACTGAAAGAGTTTAGAAGTTTTCTTTCGTATTCCACATTTCTTGTGTGCGGGCTTAGAGATGTTTTTGCAGTGTCGCAAGTGTTTCATTTTAACCTCACGGCAGAAAAACGTTTAGGTTTGTTTGCGGATGTTTCGCAGCCAAAATTTTTGTTGCTTTTTGGATGTTAAATTGTTTGATTTGTGATCGAGTAATTAGGACCACGGGGTCGCGTAAATTTGTCCTTGGTAAGAAGTGTCTTGCTTCACTGATGTGATCCTGGTCTGCAACAAATACAAAGTCATAAAGGTATGGTTTAGACAAGAAGAAACTGAATCTGTTGCACAATCAAAGAGAGTTCTTATTGGACTCATTCATGAAGTTTTGGACAGAGAGAGAAACTGGATTTGTTGCTGGCGTGGTGGGCCTTTAAACCAGGTATTTGGGCTTATGTTTGATCAGATTAATGAGAAAGAAGAGTAAAGAAAATCCTTGGTTGAAATTAGGAATGCTGCAACCATTTCCATCTCCCAAGCACCTCATTTACTGCACTGTCTCAACTACTTTCTAGCCTTTGTTATTGCATTGTTTGTTTTAATTATTTTTGCTATTTCCAAGAGCTTGTGCATGTGCAAGGCTTCTTCTATTTAAACTGGTCGACACTGATGTAAGAGATATCCATTTTTCAATCAAAGTTTCTGTTTCTGTTTCAGAATCCTCTCTTTTGAGTGCTTTTGTTGGTGTGTAATATCCAACAAATCAAGGATGGGTATCTTTGGTGGGTAATATCGAGCGAAACTAATCTAGGAGTATCAGGAAGTCGTCTGCAACTTCTTGTGTCACCATTTAATCCACAAGCCTTGGAAAGCTTGAGTCTTTGGATTTGCTTTTGCAAGGATTATCAAGTCTATTCCATTCTATCCAGAGATCTATCCTAGGGAGAATCATTTAAATTTGTATCAGAGCTGTCTCTGGAGGGGAAATTTTCTATCCTATTTTTTCTGGTCGAATTTTGCTAATTAGGGTTCATAAGGATTTCGACCTGTTCTAAAAAACCTGTATTTGTCTCAATCGATCTGTTTTGAAGTTTGGGTTTGTGATTGATTGTGATTTCGAACTGGTTATTTCACTATGGTTGAGCATTGTTCAATCTTTTCTGGGTAATTCAGTTAGGATACTGGTGAATTTTGGTTGCTGAATATTGGTCTTCTTGTCGATTTTGTTTGTTGGATTATCATGTATTCTTTGGAAGTAAGAGAAACCAGGAGGATAAATCTGAGCTCAAAGCAACAAGGGAGTCTCTGCAAGGAAAGAAAAGATCAATCCAAATTCCATCATTCTAAGTGAGAAATGATTCAGATGCATACCTAGAATGGGAACAAGATGTGGATTCAGTCTTTTGCTGCCTTGAGAAGAAGGTACATCTAGCAGTCACTGGTTTCTGTGGATATGCATTCACTTGGTGGGTTAAAGATTCTAAGACCAGGAGATTCAATGGAGAACCACGGGTTTCTTCTTAGTTTGAATTAAAAATGATCATGAAGAAAATATTTTTATCCAGAAGCTATGATCAACTTGATTTGATCAGGAATCATAGCTCAGCAAAATCATCCAGGAGATTTAATCCAGAACTCAGAAGCATAAATACATCTCGTTGTTCTCATGATTTTGGTTCAAAAGATATGAAAGAAAAGTAGTCAAAAGATGCAGATCCATGGTCAATCAACAACCTGCTAGAGATATTGAGATTGGACAGAGAAAGAACAAATCTTGAGAAGAGATCGTTGAGTTTGTCCAAAGAAGAGATTCATCCACAAGATACAACCACACAGCCATTGATATAGCCTATTTATTACCATATTTAGGTTATGTCATAGGGTCTATTATGTGTGTATAGTCTATGTTTTGAGGTATTTACAGGTCCAAGTACGTTTTGGAGATATAATCTGTAGCTGATCATTGAGAGATCAAAGTATAAGATAGTCGTTCATCGACGACACAACCTTGTCATCAACCGATGGTACAAGACCAAGATCGATCGATGTTGAAGACTAGAGATCGATCGATGACCAATTCGCAGACAGCCGATTCCAAGCCCAAGTTAGTGACAAGACACAAGATTACAAGATTACCCATGAACGAGTTTTAACCTAGATTATAAGGTTTTATATTTATATATTATGTATTACACCAAAGTGTGTGTGTGTGTGTGTGTGTGTGTGTGTGTTCAGGGGTGCACAAGCACTCTATAGTTTTAAAGTTTTTAGGGAGAAGATTCATAACTCCTTAGGGAGACTTGTATTCGAACCCCAATATTTTATCTATGTTTTATATCCAAATTATTATTATTACTCTAATTATGTTTGAGTAGCTATCAACTAGATTAACGGTTGAATGACAACAATCATGGATTAGCCCAAAAGTAGGATTAGTAGGTAAAAGTTAATATCCATCAATTGAGTTGTGCCTAATGCTTACATCCTAGAGTAGCTAACGAGGATCTCGAAAGTAGAACATGGACGACTACGAGAGTAGGTTATGTGCCAGAATATAATCCATTGAACTAGGTTGTCAGGCGCATGCGAGAGCTAGTCTAATTAGCTTGGTGAAAAAATCAATTCTCGTTCACACTTCCTTCTGATTTCACTATCGATCGACATCAGGCCTTAGCCGTTGATCGATGGTCTTTCCTTTTTCTCGCATAGGAGAGTTGAAGTTAAAAGGGTCAGAATAGTTAATTTTTGAGTTCTAGAATATTTACATTCTCGTGCCTCCTATTCCCAATAATTCACTCGGCTTGAAACCCTAGATCTAGCACATTTACATTTGCATCTAGTTAGTTTAATAGCATATTTCCATATTTATGTTATTAGTATATTTCCATATTGCATCTACACCTTCGAATAAGGAGTATTTCCTTAATTTGATTAAATACTACGGATATATATATATCTACCTAGCTTAGTCGTTAGAAATAAGAAATCTATTATGTGACATTGCTCTCTATGGATTTGATCCCTAAGTACTACTCATGATCTCTCTTGGCAAGAGTATTGTTTTGTGTGTTAGCATTAAAGGCTAATTTGACAGTTATTTGTTTAAGATATTTATACCCTGCTAGAACAATAAACACACCGTGTCAAATTTGGCGCCGTTGCCGGGGAAGAATTGATCGTCATTAGATTTATATTCTAAGATTTAGTCTAGGTTTTTTTTTCAAGTTAGTAAAATGTTTCTTTTCTTTGTTTCTCAGGTATATGCAACAAATTAAGAGGAGCAATAAAGGAAAATAACAACTATTCTTAGACCCACATATGTTCGAACGTACAATCCGCAAAAGAAAGACGACAAGCATTGATCAACGGTAACTATGCAGCGTCAATCGACACTTCTTCACGAATAGCATCGATTGAGATCAGAACTGAACATCGACCGACGTCGACCACTTAGCATCGATCGACGAACACCTACCTGCATCGATCGATGACAGCAGACGAGTTCAGATGGCTACGCCTATTGTAGTGGTTCGGAACGAGAATGGAGACTTGCGTGATCTCAACGGTCACCTGCATAATGCAGCAGGTCAAAAGATAGACGAACAGGGGCTGTAATCCCTGATAAAGAAGCAGAAGAAGACGCTGCAATTGCTCAACCTGAAGCTAACGCCCAAGATGCTCAGCGAACACTGGCTGACTACAACCGTCCAGACCAGTTCGACGCCAATAGATCCGCCATTCGTCCTCCAACTTTTCAAAGAAACGATTATGAGATCAAGCCCGCTTTCTTCAAACTTGTGGCGCAGACACCTTACCATGGATTGCGACATGACCACCCTATGGATCATCTGCAGGGATTTGAGGATACAGTTACTGCTATTAAAGCCAATGGAGTCCCTGAGGACTATCTCTTTTGAAAGATCTTCAAGTACTCACTTGCTGGAGAAGCTTCATATTGGCTTAAGCAGCTACAACCATGATCTCTGACATCCTGGACTGACATCAAGAACGCTTTCTTGCTTAACTTCTTTGATGACGCGAGAGCAGAGGATTTGAGGACTAAGATTGCTACTTTTTAACATTCAGAGTCTTTTAGAAACTCATGGATCAGAATCAAGTCATACCAGAGAGACAATCCACATCACGGGGTTAACGAAGTGCAGCTTCTTAGCACTTTCTTCAGAGGTATTGGACTGAAGTATCAGATGGCTTTGGACACAGCTAGTGAAGGGAATTTCAGCACCATGAGCCCTAAAGAATCAAATAGATTGGTTGAGAATCTGGCATCAAGCAGCAGCATCAAGAACTCAGTTTTTGAAAGGAGGAAATCAACCCAACCATGAGCAAGGAGCAAGGAGCTTGTTGAAGAAGTCAAAGCAAAACTGGATAGTGTTCAGAAATTTTAAAGAAGCATGTTACTTTTGTAGAAATAAAAGCGACAGAGTGTGGAGAAGATGAGATTGAAGAAGAAGATGTGAACTACATCGAAGGGAACGGTTTCCAGAGACAAGGGAATCCAGGTTTTAACAGGAACTCCTATGAGAATGGTCAAAGGAGTAACTTTAATCAGAGTTCACAGCGAAATCCCTTCAACAACAACATGACTTATGGATCTTCCTACTACCAGAATCCTCTTCCAGAATCTCAAGAAAGCAAGATTGAAGCAATGGTGATATAGTTTGAGAGGGACAGCAGAAGATGACTGTACCCCAACCTCAACACCCATGTGAAGAAATTGGAGAATCAAGTGATGCAAACAAGTGAGACCAATAAGAGGCATTAAAGCTTGATTAAAGAGAAAATAGAGGCTGGACAGAAGTCCCACGTTAATGCATTAAATTATGATGATTTTTGGCAAGAAGTTAAGAGAGAAAGGCTCCAAGACAGCGATTTGCGTGTGGAAGATTCCATGTCGCTCGGAACTTCTCATCCGCATCGATCGACACCAAGCAATGAGCATCGATCGACGGTGAAGCCTACAGAATCAGTGGCTTCGTGTGAATCGACTAACATCATTCGACACAAAACTCATAACATCGGTCGACGGTTTTACATACCCATCGATCGACAGTGCGACCTAACCATCGATCGACATATGAGGAAACCAGTTCGGCTGCCGAACCTCAATGCAAGTTTGATTGTGCGTCCAACTGTGACAGTTTCAAAACAGAATACATACATGTCTAAAGCTATGGATCTGGATAGAGAAGATGATGTACACTCAAGGAGGAGGCAAAAGATCCCCAAATATCAACGCAGAGAAGCCAATGAAAAGGAGATGGATAGCTTTGTTAAAAAAGTTTTTAAAATTCCTCAAGATATTTCTTTTGATGAAGCTTATTATACTCACAGATTGTGGATGTTTTTCAGGGAAATGTGGGAGGCAGGTGATGATATAGAAATAATGTTCAATCATCTCAGAGAAAAGATGAAACAGAGGAATTGTCTGAAAAAGAAAAGTGATCCTGGAAAGTTTGTGATCCCATGCTTTATCAAAGCCCACGAATATCCTAATGCCCTCTGTGATACTGGATCATCAATGAGTATTATGCCAAAATCTATGGCAGAGGAACGGGAAATCGGCTAATTTCTACGTCAACAGGAGCTAACGGTCCCGATCAGTACATAAATGTGTTGCATGTGCAAAAACATACATCAACTAGTAAGAATTTTTTTTTTCATACATGAACTTTCAAAATTTGGTTTTAACATACATTGACTTAATTTATGTTAGTTAAACGTTAAGTTGTTGTTGACATATAACATGAAATCTGCCAATTCATACATCAACATCAGTCAATGTTCCCGATCAATGCATAAACATTTCACTTGTGCGAAAACATACATCAACTAGTACAAAATTTAATTTTAATACATGAACTTTCGAAATTTGGTTCTAGCATGCATTGATTTAATTTCCACTAATATAACATTACCGAATATAAATCGCATGTCACGTGTTGATTAAGTAAGTTTTTTATTGTATTATGTTGGTAATTAAACGTATTACGTCGTAATTAACTAAGAAAAATAATCATTTGGGCCAAATGATTTTGTTTTTGTGTAACTCATTAATTAGTTTTTTTCTTTCACTTTTTGTTCTTCGACTTTTTCGACAAAAAAAAACAAACACATATAAGACAACATAGTACAAAATCAAACAGAGAGAAACAAAAAAAATGTCTAGCTTGTCCATTCTCGTTTCTCTCTATTCAATTTTGTCATTTGTTGTCTTCTTTGTGCTACGTTTTTTTTGCTAAAAAGACAAAAAAGAAAAAATTAAAGAGAAAATCTAACTAATGAGTTACACAAAGACGAAATTGTTTAGCCTAAATGACTTATTTTCTCAGTTAATTACTAGGTAATACAGTTTAATTACCATATAATACAATAAAAATTTTCTTTAATCAAACACGTGATAGACATTTTACATTCGGTAATATTTGACTAGTGAAAATTAAATTAGTGTATATTAAAACCAGATTTCAGAAGTTCATGTATTGAATTTAAATTTTTTATTAGTTGATGTATGTTTTCGCACAGGTGACATGTTTATATATTGATCGTGATCATTGGTCATTGTTGATGTAGGAATTGACCGATTTCATGTTAGCTGTTAAGGATAACTTAACGTTTGACTAACGGAAATTAGGTCAATGTATGTTAATACCAAATTTTGAAAGGTCATGTATGGTAATTGAATTTTTTACTAGTTGATGTATGTTTTCGCACAGGTAACGTGTTTATGTACTGATCGGGACCGTTGGCCCCTGTTGACGTAGGAATCGGCCGATTTCCCGTAGAGGAACTAAACCTACAAGTGGAACCCTCCAACGATTCGTTCATGTTTATAGAGTGCTCAAGAGTAAACTCAGGAGGGATGGTAAAAGATGTTCCAGTACAGATCAAGAACACCCTAGTCCTACTAGACTTCCATGTGATGGACATCAGGATAGACTGCAACTCTTCGCTACTACTCGGCAGAGCGTTCATGGCCACTGTGGGACCTATTTGCGATATGAAGCTAAGCATGTTGTATCTATCCCTAATTGATCAGAATATTTTTATGAACCTGTCAAGAATAAGAGCAAGGCTACTCTTATTGAATTATGTAATGATGGAGGGCTTGTTGCCACATGTTTCTGTGATTATGAGTCCAATGAGGAATCCGAAGAAGGGGCACCGATTGACACCCAACCCACACATTCGATCGACACCCAAGCCTAATTATCGATCGACACTCACCATTTAGAACTGATCGACACTTGCCACACCCCAGCCCACCTAGAGAACGACAAAGATTACAGAGAAAAAGAAATAATTGAATATTGAGGGATTGCTATGGACGAGGCTTATGTTTTTCATATTTCCCATCAACTTTGGAACTCGACGTTGATCGATGGTAACCATAAATCATCGATCGATACTGGTTGTAACTTAAGGACTGAACAAGAGTCAGCAGCAGAACGCGAAAGGGAATATGGTTATGTACGACCTGATGAATTCAAAATTATGAGACATCTAGATGGTCACGCACGAGCTATGGATGGCAAAATTCTACATGTCACGAATGAAGATGTGGCAGATATACTTGCGATGGCTAATGGATCTGGAAATTTTTTTGGCCGACAGTCTGATACTCAAGCATCGATTGACAGTCACCATCTACCATCGATCGACACCCACCAGGCATACCAAGGATGCGGTGAAGCTTACGAAGAATACGATTCAGATTACAAGGAGGAAGAGCTAATTGAGTACAACAGCCTAGAACTGGAAGAGGCTGGGTGGGTAATGAATGCAAAAGCAGATAATAGAGCATCGATCGACGGCATATCTTGGGCATCGAACGACATCAAACGCAAACCAGAACCAGAGCCAAGAACAGAATATGCAGATAATTGTTATCTCAGAGACCCAGAAGGACGTGCACAAGATCTTTATGGTAGGATTCTAAACATACCGCATGAGGATGTGGCAGATGCCTTTGTTATGCTACTAGATCAGGAACTTAACTTGGACAACAGCCATCGATCGACGCCTGAGTACACGCATCAATCGACAGCGAGGAATAGAACAATGTGCCAATCCACGATGATTTGTACAGCCCAAACATCAGGAATCGATCGACGATGGCCAACATGTATCGATCAACACCACTCAATGGGTGAACCAGTTTTGTACCTCTTATCCTTTTAGTTCAGGAGATCAACGATCAGTCGACTGGATAAACCCTTTACTAATAGACGGTCATGTAGAGCATGGACAGAGAGCTTATGATGCTAATGTTAGAAGACTTTTCCATTGGGAAATGAAAGATGAGTATGGTATCTACAGAGATGAGAACGACAATGCACGAGCCACAAATGGAAGATTTGTGAATATGCAAGAAGAAGATATCATAGAAATTCTGGAAAGAGCTACTATGTTTGAGTACAACTACATATGTTTACCTGAACATGCAGCAAAGATCGCTATTTCTATGAAGAAGAAGGAAACATATAGTAGAGCAGAGATTGACGATATCTTGCATGAGATCTACAACGCTCAAGAGATGTCACTTGATTATTTCTACACGAGGCTTGATGATGCCTACTATCCTGTAGACAAATGCCTCACCAGTTTCACTACAAGCATGGATGAGATGAAACAATATTTGGATACAATTCAAGGACAAGGTGCGATTGGAGCAAACAAAGTAACATCGATCAATGGCAGCATCATGCTTTCGATCGATACTAAGGACGACAGACAAGAGTCTGCAGCAGAAAAATAATTAGAAGAAAAATTCGATGAGACTGCTTTTTCTCAGAGCCTGATGAAGGACGATATTTCTCAGAAATTGGAGGATATATCAAAAACTACAGCTGCCAAACTTAGAATTCTACAGCACAATATTGAGAATCTACAAAGGAGAATCCATTCAGTGGAGGTTTCTAAGAAGATCCTGAAGAATGAGAAAGCCAGAGGAGATGAGGCAATGAGAACCTTCGTCAGTACATGGTTTTAGAAGAGCAAAGAAGATGTAGACACTTGTTCTCCAAGTGTTGATCCACCTCCATGCTAATCAGACAGTTCGAAACATCGAGCTTAAGACTATAACCAAGCGCTGAGTGGGAGGCAACCCACTTTTTAATAAGTTTTTATTTAGCTTTTCGAGTTTTACTTCGTTTCTACAGACTATTTGAAATACCATCGATCGACACCATAGAGGCAAACAGTGCATCTCAACGATCAATCAACCAAACCCGCCTACCATCGATCGACGCTCTCTTATAGAGAGAGGTATCGAGTTTTCTACTTTGACTATTTACTTATGATTTGATTTTTCCTAACCAATCTTGGGTGGATTACACTGGGGGTAGTGTAATTTAAGTCTCGGGGAGGTTGGTTGCTATAGCCTATATATTACCAGTTTCAGGCCATGTTATAGGCTCTATTTAGGGTCAATTATGTGTGTCTAGGCTATGTTTTAAGGTCTTTACAAGTCCATGCACATTTTGGAGATATATGGAGATACTTGGAGCTTTTGGATCATTTAGAGGAGAATAATCCATAGCTTATCGTTGTGAGAGTCGAAGTACAAGACTGTCGTCGATCGACGACACAACCTTGGCGTCAACCTTTGGACACAACTAGTGAGGGAAATTTTAGTACCAGAGGCCCTGACAAAGCCTCAAGATTGATTGAGGATTTGGCATCTAGCAGCACCACCAAAAACACTGACTCTGAGAGAAGAAAATCAGCTCCAGCAGTAAGCAAGGAGCAGTTTGAGGAGGTTAAGGCCAAACTAGATAGTGTTCGGAGATTTTTCAAGAAACATGTTACTTTCGCAGAAGTGGAAGCAATTGAGTCTGGAGAAGATGAGATTGAAGAAGAAAATGTAAACTACATTGATGGGAATGGTTTCCAGAGACAATGAAACCCAGGCCTCAACAGGAACTCCTATGGTGTTGGTCAAAGGAGGAACTTCAATCAAAATTCACAGCGCAGACCCTTCAACAACAACATGACTTATAGATCTTCCTTCTACCAGAATCCCCCTCCAGAAGGTCCGGAAAGCAAGATTGAAGCAATGGTTGATAGAGTCTTGAAAGCAGAGGATGATTGTGGATTTCGATGGAAAGATAGAGGGTCTGTACCTCAATCTCAACACCAAGTTCGAAAACCTCAGCACTCTTGTGAGGAAACTGGAGAATCAAGTGATGCAAACAAGTGAGACCATCAAGAGGCATGAGAGCTTGATTAAGGAGAAAATCGAGGTGGGTAAAATCACCACGTCAATGCATTGATTGATAATGATTTTTGGCAGGAAGTCAAGAAAGAGAAGCCCCAAACCAGAGATTTCCGTGTGGGAAACTCCATATCACTTGGCACTTCTCATTCGCATTGATCGACACCAACAAGAGAGAATCGATCGACGGTGAAACCTACAGAATCATTGGATTCATGTGAATCTACTAACATCGGTCAATATCGTTCTTGTGACGTCGATCGACATTACGATAGAAGAATCTATTGATAGTACTCGTCTGGCATTGATCGACATGAGAGAACCATGGTTCGGCTACCAAACCTTGATGCAAGTTTGATTGTAAATCTGACCGTGACAACTTCATAACAGAATACAGACACAACTGAAGCTATGGATAATGATAGAGAAGATGAGGGACACTCAAAGAGGAGGCAAAAGATCCCAAAGCATCAACGTAGAGAAGCCAGTGAAAAGGAGATAAATAGTTTTGCTAAAAGAGTTTTTAAAATTCCTTTAGATATTTCTTTAGATGAAGCTTATTATACTCACAGATTGTGGATGTTTTTCCGGGAAACAAGGGAGACAAATGAAGACATAGAGATAATGTTCAATAAACCTCAGAGAGAAAATGAAGCAGAGAACCTGTCTGAAGAAGAAAAGTGGCCCTGGAAAATTCGTGGTTCCATGCTTCATCAAAGGAAACAAATATCCCAACGGGCTTTGTGACACTAGATCTTCAGTGAGCATTATTCCAAAGTCTATGGCAGACGAGTTGGACCTTACAATGGAACCCTCTAACGGTTCTTTTACATTTGTTGACTACTCAAGAGTGAACTCAGGAAGGATGGTAAAAGATGTTTCAGTGCAGATCAATAATACCTTAGTTCCAACAAACTTTCATGTGAAGGACATCAAGATAGATTGGAACTCTTCTCTACTACTTGGGAGGGCATTCATGGCTACAGTGTGAGCCATATGCGACATGCAGTTAAACAGCTTGTATCTATCTCTAATTGATGAAAATATTTTTTATGCACCTGTCAAAAATAAGAACAATGCTACCCTGATTAAATTGTGCAATGATGAAGAGCTTGTGGCCACATGCTTCTGCGATTACGAGTTCGGTGAGAAATCAGAAGAAAGAGCATCGATCGACACCCCACCCAACACATCGATGGATGACCTTACAGTTCAACAATCGATCGATACCCTTTCGATCGAATCGATCGACACTCAAACATACGGACGAGTCAACACCTACAATGAAGACTTCAATTACAACACAGCCTACCTCGAGTACGACGAAGACTACAAAGATGAAGAAAAAATTGAGTACCGAGGGCTTTCTATGGAAGAGGCAGGAGTTTTTCATATTTCCCATCAACCTGGGAAATCGACATCGATCGACGGTGACCATACACCATCGATCGATATTGGGAACGAAGCAGAAACCGAACGTGATTCAGCTACAGAATGTGAAAGAGCATATGGTGATCTACAACCAGATGAGTTTGGTATTATGAGAGATACAGACGGTAATGCAAGAGCTATGGATGGTAGAATTATACATGTCACAAAGGAAGATGTGGAAGACATACTTGCAATTCTAATGGAGGTGGAAATATTTTTGGTCACCAGTCTGATTATTGATCATCAATCGACGGTCCACGTACCCAATCAATCGACACCAATCCAGTTTACCACGGATATGGTAGAGTTTACAGAGACTACAATGCAGATTACAAAGAGTAAGAGTTGATTGAATCTCGCAGCCTGGCACTGGAAGAAGAAGACGGCTCGGTAATGAACGTGAGAGTGGGCAATCCAGCATCAATAATCGGCCTATCTTGGCCATCAAACTACATCAAACAAAAACCAGAACATTTACTTGGAGCAGAAGATACAAAAGCTGGTTATCTCAGACCGGATGAATTTGGAATTTTCAAAGATACAAAAGGACATTCACGAGATCTTCATGGGAGATTACTAACTCTAACTAAGGAGGATGTAGCAGACGCCCTTATTATGGCTGAATGATCAGGAAATTTATTTGGACAACATAAACAACCATCGATCGACGCACCGGTACCAGCATCGATCGACAACAAGGAGCAGAAGCACGAGCTAATCCAAACTCAACCATCAATCGACAACAAGAAGAACGCATCGATCGATACCCCTATTCCAAGAGTCAACGAGTTTTTTACATTTTACCCCTTTACTTCAGAAACTCCAGGACAAATCAGTTGGATAAATCCCCTACTAATAGAGGCTAGCGTAGAGTATGGGACGAGAGCTTTTGATGCTGATGGCAGAAGTATTTTCTTTTGGGAAAAAAAGGATGAGTATGGAATCTAAAAAGATAAGAATGGTAATGCACGAGCACTAGACGGAAGAGTTGGGAATATGTAAGAAGCAGATATCAGGGCAGGTCTAGAGAGAGCCACTATGTTTGAGTACAACTACATATGTTTACCTGAACATGCAGCAAAGATCGGTATGTCTTTGGTTTATCGATATGTCTAGGCAGAAACCAAAGACATACAGCAGAGCAGAGATTGACGACACTGTGGATGAGATCTACACAGCTCAAAATTGGTCATTAGACTATTTATACAGAAGGGTTGATGATGTCTACTATCCTATAGACAAGTGCCTCACTGGTTTGACTACACGCATGGATGAGATGATGCAAGATCGATTGGCGGCAACGTCTTACCATCGATCGACACTGATTTCGACAGACAGAAGTGGGCAGCAGAAACACAATTAGAAAAAAGGTTCAATGAGATTGCTTTTTCTCAGAGCCTGATGACAGAAGGTATTTCTCAGAAATTGGAGGATATATCAGACACTACAGCTGCCAGACGTAGAATGCTCCAGCTCTTGAGAATCTACAAAGGAGAATGCATTCAGTGGAAGTTACTAAGGAGATCATAAAGAATGAGAAAATCAGAGGAGATGAAGAAATGAGAAGCTTCGTTGATAAGAGCAAAGAAGATGTAGACACTTGTTTTCCAAGTGTTGATCAACCTCCATTCTAGTCAGAAAATTTAAAACGTCGAGCTTAAGACTATAATCAAGCGCTGAGTTGGAGGCAACCCAATTTTTAGTAAGTTTTTACTTATACTAATATTTATTTTGAGTTTTTTTTTTTACAGACTATTTACACTACCATTGATCGACACCATAGAGGTACCAACGGTTGACAGTGGATCGCGACCATCGATCGACCACACCCGCCTACCATCGATCGACACTCTCTTACAGAGAGTTGTATCGATTTCTATACTTAAGCTATTTACTTATGATTTGATTTTTTCCTAACCAATCCGGGGCGGAATACATTGGGGACAGTGTAATTTAAGTCTAGGGGAGGTTCGTTAACGCTATTTTAAAGTTTTTCCAAAAGTTTTATCGAGTCAAGAAGAGGACTATGATCAAAATTTATTATTGACTAACCACACTTTAGCACCATTCTTAGAAGGTTGTTTGAAGAGATTACTAGAGATAATGGAGTGGATCATCCTGCCACTATATCACACTTGCTTAGAAAATTTGAAGAAACCAAAGCTAATTTCCAACACTTACTCATAGCCAAAGACGATCATGAAGACTTGTAGGTTGATGAGGCTTTTGTGAGAGGTCATGGGTGAGGAGGTCGGAGAGAGGACAGTGAGATCTTGGATAGGGGCTGATGGGCGAAGTTAACTTCTCAGCTATCTCTCCGTCTTTTTCCTTCTTCGAGAGTCTTTTAGTATGATCTTTTTTTACTTCCAAAAGGTTGTTGAATTACTTTTCGATTTTTATTTACGAGGATCGTTTCAAAAATTTTGACAAATTTAATCTATGAATGCTATATTGTAAAATATGTCTGAGTTTAATTTGCAAAAGTTGTTTCATAAAAAAATTTTCGAGCTTAATTTTATGAAAGTTATTCCGCAAAATGTTATCGAGTTTAATCTACGAAAGTTATTTAGCAAAATTTTTATGTTTGGTTGTACGAGAGCTGGTTTTTTAACTCACGTATTGCGACTGTTCCCAAGATTAGTTTCTTAATATCAGAAAGTCTAGATGCGATGAGCGTTGCGATCAAAATTATTCAGAAATTTTCTCTTTTTTGTAGGATTGATCCGAGGAGTTTTGAGTAGTTTTTTTTCGAAGTAAGCTTAGTACACAAATATGCGCAATTCGCTGACTATGTTACTTGATTTATTTTTTTTCAAAATCTTATGTTTTAGAAGACGTTTTAGCAGTGAGGAATATTATCTCTGTTTTGCTTCGTTGTCTTCATCAGCTGTTTTAGGTTTCGAGTGAATTTATAGAAATCAACTTTATTTCTCCGAGATTTATTCGGAAGAAGTACAACAGTAGAGGACTGGCAACCCGATTTTCTGTGCTCCTGCTTACACAAGTAATCTAGAGTTTCTCCACAACTTCGGGAAGTGGAAGCAATTTTTATTTCTCCAAAGACTTTTACGGAAATTATTTGGAAGAAGTGCAGTGGTTAGTTGGCTACCGATTTGCTTTGCTTCCTTTTTCTGCTGATAATCTTGGGTTTCCCAGCGGTTTCAAGTTGAGTAAGTTTTATTTTCCAAAACGTTTTAAGAAAACGTCTTTTGATCGAACCCTTACGCTTTGAGATTTATCCAACCCGGTAATGAGACAAATTTACGGGGTTTGATAGATTTTATCCTTTCCCATTCTGTTTAGCCAAAGAAATCACTAGCTCGTTTCGATGCTGCTCTTGTGGTGAAAAATCGCGACTAGGTTTTCGATTTCGTCGAGTTCTGTGGCGTTTGCGTTAGAGTTGGCCATAGGAGCAGTCTCTTCTGGAGTGTTTTTACCAGCGTTGTTGTGAGCTGAAATTTTGTCTTTCGTATTTTCAGACAGATTTTGATCAAGCGTTTTGTTGCTGTGAGTTAGAGTAATCTGCCTCCCCTCCTTTTAGCACCAAACTGTGGGAACCAAAATCCGCACTGTCGATTTTATGAACGGTGGGACCAAATAAGTGAGGAAAATATAGAAAGATAACAAAAATAATTTAGAAAAGGTAGATCTTTATTTTGATTTCGCGTAAGAGCGTTACGAATATTACAACATATTATTAAGGCTTCAGCCGCAAAAGCTGTTAGCGAGTTTTGTAGTTCTAGCCACCTAAACCTGAAACCTAGTTGAGTCGTAACTCGATAATAAAAGACGAAAAGACATGAAAATATTTTTGATTGATTTCATACTAAAACTCCAAAAGGCTTTCGACAAGATACTTATTTGTTTTCGTAAATTAACGATATGGAGATTGAAACATGGATCGACAGAAAAACTTCATCCTAAATGTGTCTAGGAAAGTAGAGAAATCCAGGAAGAATCAATATTATTACTATCCGTAAGGGGTGGAAATACACGAGGAGAAGAAGAGTAAACGAGGAGAAGAGGCAAACCCCAATCTCTGAAATTTAACTTAAAGATAAGGTATATTTGACTTAGAAATTTTTGAAATCAGACTTGGAACTTTCGTAGGAAATTACTAAGAAATAAAAATGCTTTAGAGATTGCCGTAAACTTTAGGGAAAGTAGAATTGTGGTGATATAGTCTACCGAACTAAGCCTTAGGTGATTTTCACTATCTCGATCTATTTTTCCTTAATTTTTCAGAAAGATCTTGCAAACCAATCTAAAATCTCGAAAAACTGAGAAACGATCGCAACCATTCAAGCATACTCAAATCTATTCCTAAAGACATAAAGAACTAGAGACATGAACGATGTCTTAAAACCAATTGTTCCTAACAATTTTCTTAAAACAGACATATTACAAGTCATCAACCTGAAAACAATAGAAGATCACAATCCTAACGTCGTATTTAAATCGTCCCAGACTGTCGATCATATTAATCCTTGAAATAAAAACGTATATAAGCCTTCAAAATATCGGTTCAAGCGTTACCTTTCGTAAAAAAGGGAGGGAGTAGGTACGTATACTATACTCGTATACTCCCATACTTCAATTTTTTTTTGCCACGGCATCAAGAAAAAACTTTTGAGATAGCAAACTCTTGCGACATAAGGCAATGAAATGAACCATCAAAATCGTCCAAAAGGCAAAAGACGATCTAAGATTCGTCTAAATGCTAGTAGTATACCTAAACAGTCAAAAAGAATACAAGAAATTTCAAACATCAAGGCATTGCTCCTAGTTTCCATTCACGTAAAAACATTAACAAAAATTTGTGACAAATCAAAATTGAGAACATAAGTAGCAGCGAGCACAACAAAGGGAACGCTTTCTCCCCACTCATGGACTAGATCTACCTCTGGCTGACCGATTCGATCCGCTCAAGAAACAAATATGTCATGAGAATTCCACTCAAAAACCCACGAAAACGTTCCGCTACTAGATCATAACAAAATAAACTTCGGTAAAACTCCATAAGTGACTCCAAGAAACTTTCACCAAAGATCACAATCAAAGCGGAAACGTTTCTCGTAAAAGTACAAGTAAGCATCTTGACATAGCCTATTTATTACAAGTTTCAGGCCATGTTATAGGCTCTATTTAGGGTCTATTATGTGTGTCTAGGCTATGTTTTAAGGTCTTTACAGGGCTAGACACGTTTTGGAGATATATGGAGATACTTGGAGCTTTTGGAGCATTTAGAGGAGAATAATCCGTAGCTGATTATTGTGAGAGTCAAAGTACAAGATTGTCGTCGATCGACGACACTATCTCAGCATCATCCAATGTTACATGACCAATATCGATTGATGTTGCACATCTGACATCGATCGATGACCAATTCCCAGACAACAAATTTCAAGCCAAAGTTAGAGACATGACACAAGATTACAAGATTACCCCTGGAAAAGTTCTGACCTAGACTTTAGGTTTTATATTATTACTTTATGTATTGCACCAAAAAGTGTGTGCTGTGTGTGGTATGATGGTGCCTAGGTTTGTGGCAAAGTGTGTGTGTGCACCAGCACTCCATCATAGTTTTAGGATTTATTTAGGGAGAAGATTCACAAATCCTTAGGAAGATTTGTATTGGAACCCCTGTATTTTATCTATGCATTATATTTAGATTATTATTCTTACTTTGATTATGTCTGAGTAGTAATAAGATTTAGGGTTGAATGATAGCAATCATTGATTTGCCCAAAAATAAGATTGCTAGGTTAATTTAATATCCATCAATTGAGTTATGCTTAATGTTTGCATTCTAGAGTAGCTAACTAGGATCTCGAAAGTATGACATGGACGACTACGAGAGTAGGTTTTGTGCCAGAATAGACTCCATTGAACTAGGTTGTTAGGCGCATGCGAGAGCTTTTCTAATTAGCTTGGTGAACATATCAAATCTTGGTCACACTTACTTCTGATTTCACCGTCGATTGACATAAGGCCTTAGACGTCGATCGATGGTCTTTCCTTTTGCTCGCATACGAGAGTTGGAGTTAAAAGGACCAGAATAGTTAATATTTGAGTTCTAGAATATTTCCATATTTACATTACTAGCTTATTTCCATTAATAGCATATTTACATTGTTAACATATTTCCATATTGTATCTATACCATCTTATAAGGAATATTTGCTTGATCTGATTACTTGCTACCAATATATATATATAGTTACCTAGCTTAGCCTTTAGAAATAAGAAATCTATGGTGTGTTATTGTTCTTTGTGGATTCGATCCCAAAGTACTACCCTCGATCTCTCTTGACAAGAGTATTATTATTTTGTGTGTTAGAAACAAGGGTTAATTTGACTGTTGTTTGTTTAGGATATTTATACCCTATTAGAACATAAAAATACACACACGTCAAATTTGGTGCCATTGCTGGGAAACATTGTTCCCCATTAGATTTATTTTCTAGGACTTAGTCTAGGTTTGTTACTTTTTAGGTTACTGATTTTTCTTTTTCTTTGTTTTTCAGGTGCATGAAGTACCAGGAGAAACAAAGGACAAGACTTACTGTTCTCTGACCCACAGTGACTCAACGCACGATCCGCAAATAAAGACGACACGCATCAATGGACGGCATACCTTCAGCATCGACCGATAAATCTTAACGGACAGAATCAACCGGCATCAGAACTCAACCATTGACCAATACCAGATCTAAACCATCGAACGATACAAGATTCTAGCATCGACCGATATTGATAAATTAGCATCGATCGACATCACCTCATCCGCACTGATCGACGACAACAGACGAGTTCATATTGTTGCGCCTATAATTGTCGTTCAGAATGAGAATGAAGACTTGCATGACCTCAACAGTCATCTGCCTAATGCAGTAGGTCAAAGGATAGAAGATCAAGGGACTATAATCCCTGATACAGAAGCAGAAGCTAATACCCAAGCTACCAGAAGTGCAGAAACTTTAAAACCAACTAGGAGACCATGGATAAAATTTATGTTTGACAAGATACTGAGGGAACAACAGAAGATGATGGTGGATTTCAATGACAAGTTAGATCTCCTGTACCTACACCTAAACACGAAAAAAGAAGATGACGGTGGATTTCAATGACAAGTTAAATTTCCTGTTCCTACACCTAAACACAAAAATCGAAGATATCAACATCCGCGTGGAAGTTGGAAAGTCGGATAACGCATAAGAATGAAACCCTTACAAAATACGAATTTATGGTCAAAGAAGAAGAAGAGACTGGGCAGAAGCATCACGTCAATGCTGTGATTGATGATGATTTTTGGGTAGAAGTCAAGAAAAAGATGCCATTGTAGACGGGAAATCCGAGTTCGTTGATCAGACCCCAAAAGCATCGATCGACACACGCCACTACGAATCGATCAACAGTTCATGTTAACTCGATGGTATCGGGGATAGCTTCACGCGTCGTTCGGTGCCAAGGCCGCACAATCGATCGATGGTACCCTGTGACAAAACGATTTGATAGACCAAAGGTCACAAATACTACAACTCCAAAGCAGAAGAGGGATTCATCAGGGCCTTTCATAGTCGATAAAGCTGCCAAGGATCATACTAGGAGGGAGCCAATAATTACTCTAAAGAATAAAAGTGATCATGGGATGTTTGTGGTGCCATGTCAGATCAAAAACCATGAATTTCCCAATGCCCTATGTGACACCGGATCATCAGTGAACATCATACCCAGAGCTATAGCAGAGAAGTTAAGCCTCTGAATAGAGACTTTTAGCGATTATTTCATCTTTGTGGACTGTTCTAGAGTAGACTCAGGAGGTATTGCAGAGATGTCCCACTAAGAATTCAAGATTCCCTAGTCCCAATAGACTTTCATGTGATGGACATCACGATAGATTGGAACTTTTCCCTACTACTTGGGAGAGCTTTCATGGCTACTATGGGGGCCATATGCGCCATGCAATTAAACATGTTGTATCTATCTTTAATTGATAAAATATATTTTATGAACCTGTTAAAAACAAGTACAAGGCTACCCTGATCGAATTATGTAATGATGCAGAGCTTGGGGCCACATGTTTCTGCGATTACGAGTGTAATGAGGAATCAGTATATGGAGCAACCAAACCCATAGCATCGATCGATAGTCCTGCGGATCAACAATCGATCGACACACACCCTTCAGAATCGATCGACACCCATACCCCAAAACCGATCCACATACACCATGGTGATTACAATCACAACCCAGCCTACCTCGAATCCGATGAAAACTACAGAGAAGAAGAGCTGATCGAGTAACAAGGGCTTACTATGGAAGAGGATGGAATTTTTCATGTTTCCCATGAACCGGGGAAATCGTCATCGATCGACGGAGACAATAACGATCGATACTGAGCATGAAGCAGAATCCAAACATGATTCAGCAGAAAAACACGACAGAGAAGCTGGTTATGTACAACCAGATGAGTTCGGTATTATGAGAGATCCAGAGGGTCACGCAAGAGCTATGGATGGTAGAATTCTAAACGTCACGAAGGACGATGTAGCAGATATACTTGCAATGGCCAATGGAGCTGGAAACCTTTTTGGGCACCGTTCTGATTATCGAGCATCGATCGATGGTAACCATAGACCATCGATCGACACCAATTGGGCATGCCAAGGATACGGTGCAGCCTACGAAGAGTATGACTCAGATTATGATGAGGATGAACCAGGATGGGTAATGAATGCGAGAGTAGGCAATCCAGCAGCAATAATCGGCCTATCTTGGCCATCAAACGTAAACAAGACCCTTCACTTGAACAAGAAGAAACAGAAGCTGGTTCCCTTAGACCAGATGAGTTTGGAATTTCAGAGATTTGGAAGGACGTGCATGAGGCCTTTATGGCAGAATTCTAACTCTACCAAAGGAAGATGTAGCAGATGCCCTTATAATGGCTGAACGATCAGGAAATTTCTTTGGACAACCGCAACAGCCATCGATCGATGCAAAAATCCCACCATCGATCGATGCAAAAATCCCTGCATCGATCGACAACACAGAGCAGAAGCACAAGACATACAGCAGAGCAGCAATTGATGATATTGTGCATGAGATCTTCAAAGCTCTAGAGATGTCACTGGATGATTTCTATATGAGGCTTGATGATGTCTACTATCCTATTGATAGATGCCTTACGAATTTGACTACACGCATGGATGAGATGAAGCAAGACATGGATACTTTTCAGAGTCAGCATGCGAGTAGACCAGATGGAGTTACATCGATCGACGCCAACCATAAGCCGTCGATCGATATTGAGTTTGACAGAGAGAATTTCGCAGCAGAACGCTACTTAGAAGAAAGGTTCTCTGATATTGCTTTTTCTCACTGCCTGATGAAAGATGTTTCTCAGCAACTAGAGGAAATGTCAAACACTATGGCTGCCAGACTTCGATTGCTCCAGCTCAGTATTGAAAATCTACAAAGAAGAATGCATTAACTAGAGGTTACGAAGGAGATCATAAAGAATGAGAAAATCAGAGGAGATGAGGCAATCAAAAACTTCATTGGTACATGGTTTCAGAAGAGCAACGAAGATGTAGCCACTTGTTTTCCAAGTGTTGATCAACCTCCTGTCTATTCAGAGCATTCACAATGTCGAGATTAAGACTCCAACCAAGCGCTGAGTGGGAGGCAACCTACTGTTTAGTAAGTTTTAATTAGTTTTTATTCTTCATTTATTACTAATTTTCGTATTTATTTATTCAGAAAAAAAAATCGAGGAAGACAATCTGCATAGAGCCTCGACCGACACTTGATCACTGCCGATCAACGGAGTAACAATCACATCGATCGATAGGCAACTGTGTCGATCGACGGTCACCATCAGCGAGCACCTATATCAGTTTTTTCTTGTTAAAATGGGTCCTTATGATTTATTTCTTCCCCAATCTCAGACTGTTTAACACTGACGATAGTGTTGATTAAGTCTGGGGGAGGTATTACTGATATTGTATTTTATTTTGAGTTTTATAAGAACTAGGAACCTACATGTCTAGTATCCATTAACACCCTTATCCGACCATCGATCGACGCTCTCTTACAAAGAGAGGCATCGAGTTCTATACTTAAGCTAATTACTTATGATTTAATTTTTCTAACCAATCCGGGGCGGATTACACTGGGGACAGTGTAATTTAAGTCTGGGGGAGGTTCGCTAATGCTATTTGATTGTTTTTGAGTGTTATTTATATCTACATAAGTTTTTTCAAAAGGTTTTAATTAGTCAATAAGAGGACTATGTCAAGATTTATTATTGACTAACCATGCTATAAGCACCATTCTTAGAAGGTTATTTGCAGACATTGACTGAGAGGAAGTAAGAAGAGAGACATGAAAGAAATCAGACAAGGCTACAGGTGTGTTCAAATACTTGCATAGTTAAGAGTCCATGTGTCCCTTGATCGATACTTCCAAGGCAAAGCATGCACTTTATTTTATGCAAAGAAATGAAATCAATAGAGGGGCGAGTCAGACTAGTATTCACTAAGTTGCTGGTAGAATGGATTTGGTTGCTATACTAGGATAGGGTATATAAAGTTTCTATGTGATTGGCATGATAGGATGTAGTTGCAATAAAGCAAGGTGACAATTATACTTAGACAGTATGTGAGTCTTCGCTTTTTAAAACATCTGTCACAGGCTTGTTTGCTTGAGGACAAGCAAAATGTTAAGTCTAGGGAGTTAATATAGCCTATTTATTACCAGTTTTAGACCATGTTATGGGCTCTCTTTAGGGTCTATTATGTGTGTCTAGGCTATGTTTTGAAATCTTTGTAGGTCCAGGTACGTTTTGGAGATATATGGAAATACTTGGAGCGTTTGGAGCATTTGGAGAGGATTAATCCGTAGCTGATCATTGAAGATAATTGATGTACGAGATAGCCATCGATCGATGATACAACGTAGACGTCGACCGATGTTACATGGTCAAGATTGATCGATGTTGCACATCTACCATCGATCGATGTCCAGTTCGCAGATAGCTGACTTTCAAGGCCAAGTTAGAGACATGACACTTGATTACAAGATTACCCTTGGACGAGTTTTGACCTAGATTTTAGGGTTTTATATTTATACTTTATGTATTTCACAAGAAAGGGGGGGGGGGCTTGTAAGTGTGCTAGAGTTAAGGGGGCAAGAGTTTGTGTGTGTGTGCTAGCATTATCTAGTGTATTCTAAGTGTTCTTTGAAACCCCAATATTCTATCTATGCATTTTATTCAGATTACTATTCTTACTTCAATTATGTCTGAGTAGTCATCAACTAGGTTTATGGTTTATCAATGGTACTAATGGATTAGCCAAAGAATAGAATTGTTATTTGATCTATTAATAGAATTGTGTTTATTGCTTGTGTTCTAGAGTAGCTAACTAGAACCCTGATAATAGGATAGTTAGGCGTAAGCGAGAGAATGGTCTATTACTGAAATCTACTATGTTGAGCTAGGTTGCTAGAAATAAACGACAGTTAATTTAGTCAATCTAGTGAACTTATCGAACTAGGTCATAACGCTTGACTCAAGAAACCATCGATCGATGCAGGATCATTGCCATCGATCGACTGTCATTTCGTGTCAACAAGCGAGAGCTGAGACATTAGACTTGGTCAGTAGATTAGGCGCGCATGCGAGAGCTGGTGTCTTTTACATTAGATTTCGAGTTCCATGATTAAATACCTTTAACTTCTATGTACTATAATTTAATTTCCTGAAACCCTAGATATAACATATTTCCATATTTACATTACTAGCATATTTCTATATTTACATTACTAGAATATTTTCATATTTAAATTACTAGAATATTTCCATATTGTATCTATACATTCTAATAAGAAATATTTCCTTGACCTGATTACTTGCTACCAATATATATAGTTACCTAGGTTAGCCTTTAGAAATAAGAAATCTATTGTGTGCCACTATTTGTTTTAGATTCGATCCCTAAGTACTACACATTATCTCTCTTGACAAGAGTATTATTATTTTGTGTGTTAGAAACAAGGGTTAATTTGACTGTTGTTTGTTTAGGATATTATTACCCTATTAAAACATAAAAACACACCCCACGTTACGAGCCATATGCGACATGAAGTTAAAAAAGTCGTATCTATCTCTAATTGATAAAAAAAAATTTATGAACCTATCAAAAATAAGAACAAGGCAACTTGACCGAATTTTGCAATGATGCAGAGCTTTTGGCCACATGCTTCTGCGATTACGAGTTCGGTGAGGAATTGGAAGAAGGAGCATAGATTGACACCCCACCCAACACGTCGATCGACGGCCTTACAGTTCAATAATCGATCGACACCCTCCCTATCGAATCGATCGACACTCAAACATCCGGATTAGTCAACACCTACAATGGAGACTTCAATTACAACACAATCTACCTCGAGTACGACGAAGACTATAAATATGAAGAAACAATTGAGTATCGAGGGCTTTCTATGGAAGAAGCTGGATTTTTTCATGTTTCCCATCAACCTGGGAAATCGACATCGATCGTCGACGACCATACACCATAGATCGATACTGGGAACAAAGCAGAAACCAAACGTGATTCAGCTGCAGAACACAAGAGAGAATATGGTTATCTACAACCATGTAGTTCGGTATTATGAAAGATCCAGATGGTAATGCAAGAGCTATGGATTGCAGAATTCTACATGTCACAAAGGAAAATGTGGCAAACATACTTGCAATGGCTAATGGAGATGGAAACCTTTTTGGTCACCAGTCTGATTATCGAGCATCGATCGATGGTCCACACTCGCCATCGATCAACACCAATCCGGCTTACCACGGATACAGTAAAGCTTACGAAGACTACAAAGCAGATTACAAAGAGGAAGAGCTGATTGAATCTCACAGCCTGGCACTGGAAGAAGAAGATGGCTGGGTAATGAACGCGAGAGTGGGAATTCAAACATCAATAATTGGCATATCATGGCCATCAAACGACATCAAACGAAAACCAGAACATTTACTTGCAGCAGAAGATACAGGAGCTGGTTATCTCAGACCAGATGGGTTTGGAATTTCCATAGATACATAAGGACGTACACGAGATCTTTATGGGAGATTACTAACTCTACCTAAGGACGATGTAGCAGACGCCCTTATAATGGCTGAACGATAAGGAAATTTATTTGGACAACAACCATTGATCGACGCACCGGTGCCAGCATCGATTGACAACAAGGAGCAGAAGCACGAGCCAATCCAAACTCAACCATCGACCGACAACAAGAAGAATGCATCGAGCGATACCGATACTCCAGGAGTCCACGAGTTCTGTACATCTAACCCCTCTACTTCCGAAACTCCAGGACCGATCAGTTGGAAAAATCCCCTATTGATAGACAGTCGCGTAGAGTATGGAACGAGAGCTTTTGATGCTGATGGCAGAAGAATTTTCTGTTGGGAAAAGAAAGATGAGAATGGCATCTACAGAGATGAGAATGGTAATGCACGAGCTCTAGATGGAAGAGATGTGAATGTGCAAGAAACAAATATCAGGGCAGTTCTAGAGAGAGCTACTATGTTTGAGTACAGCTACATATGTTTACCTGAACATGCAGCAAAGATCGGTATGTCTAGGCAGAAACCAAAGACATACAACACAGCAGAGATTGACGATATTGTGAATGAGATCTACACAACTCAAGAGAGGTCAATAGATGATTTCTACAAGAGGCTTGATGATGTCTACTATCCTATACACAAGTGCCTCACCGGTTTCACTACACGCATGGATGAGATGAAGCAAGATTTGGATACTGTTCAAAGACAGCATGTGAGTGGACCAAATAGAGTGACATCGATCGACGACAGCATCTTGCCATCGATCGATACTGATTTCGACAGACAGAAGTGGCAGCAGAAACACAATTAGAAGAACAATTCAATGAGATTGCTTTTTTCAGAGCTTGATGAAAGAAGATATTTCTCAGAGATTGGAGGATATATCATACACTACAGCTGCCAGACTTAGAATGCTCCAGCGCAATATTGAGAATCTACAAAGGAGAATGCATTCAGTGGAGGTTACTAAGGAGATAATAAAGAATGAGAAAGCCCGAGGAGATGAAGGAATGCCAAGCTTCATTGGTACATGGTTTCAGAAGAGCAAAGAAGATGTAGACACTTGTTTTTCATATGTTGATCCACCTCCATTCTAGTCAGAAAGTTCAAAACGTCGAGCTTAAGACTATAACCAAGCGCTGAGTGGGAGGCAACCCACTGTTTAGTAAGTTTTTATTTAGTTTTCGCTTATACTAATATTTATTTCGAGTGTTACTTCGTTTCTACAGACTGTTTAAATCACCATCGATCGACACCATAAAGGCACCATCGGTCGACAATGAATCGCGACCATCGATCGACCAAACCCGCCTACACCGATCGACACTCTCTTACAGAGAGAGGTATTGAGTTCTATACTTAAGCTATTTACTTATGATTTGATTTTTCCTAACCAATCCGGGGCGGATTACACTGGGGACAGTGTAATTTAAGTCTGGGGGAGGTTCACCAACACTATTTTATTGTTTTGATTTTTATAATCTATATATAAATTTTCAAAAAGTTTTATCGATTCAAGAAGAGGACAATGATCAAAATTTATTATTGACTAACCACACTTTAGCACCATTCTTAGAAGGTTGTTTGGAGAGATTTCTAGAGATACCAAAGTGGATCATCCTGCCACTATATAGCACTTGCTTAAAAAGTTTGAAGAAACCAAAGCTGATTTCCAACACTAATCCTAACATTATTTGCTTGCTTTGGGATTTGGTATACACTAGATCGGATTCCTTCTGCAAGTATGAAGGTAAAAGTCTGTGTGCTTCTGATTTCCCTCTCTTTGAGTCGAATAGGATTTGGTGGCTACAACCATTAAAGCTTGTTTCATATGATCCTAGAAAGAGGTAAAGGTCAAAAAGAAGTGAACATGATCTGGTGGCAAAAACCATTAGGGCTTGATTCATGGAAGCATATCCCAATATCTCAGTCAATTAAAAAATTAAAATGATACCCTCAAAAGAAGGGAGAAATTGACTGAGAAGAAGTGAGAAGAGAGAGAGGAAAGGAATCAGAGAAGGCAACCTGTGTGTTCAGATACTTGCAGAGGTAAGAGTCCATATATCCTTTGATTGATACTTACAAGGTAATGCCTGCACTTTTATTTTATGCAAAGAAATGAAATCAGTAGAGGGTCGAGTTAGACTAGTATTCACTAAGTTGTTGGTAGAATGGAATTGGTTTCTATACTAGGATATGGTATAAAAAGTTTCTCTGTGATTGACTTGATAGGATGTGGCTGCAATAGAGTAAGGTGAGAATTATAATTAGATATTATGTGAGTCTTCGCTTTTCAAAACCTCTTTCGCAGGCTTGTTTGCTTTAGGACAGCTATGACATGGCCTAAAATTGGTAATAAATAGGCTATATCATCTATCCCAGACTTAACCTTATGTTTGTCCTCAAGCAAACAAGCCTGTGAAAGAGGTTTTGAAACGCAAAGAATCACATAATATCGATGTATAATTGTCACCATACTTTGTTGCAACCACTTCCTATTAAATCAATCACAGATAAACTTTATATACTTATCCTAGTATAGCAACCAAATCCATTCTACCAACAACTTATCGAATAATAGTCTGACTCGCCCCTCTAATGATTTCATTTATTTGCATAAAATAAAAGTGCAGGCATTACCTTGGGAGTATCAATCAAAGGACATATGGACTCTTACCTCTGCAAGTATCTGAACACACAGGTATTCTTCTCTGGTTCCCTTCCTCTCTCTCTTCTCATTTCTTCTCAGTCAATGTCTCCCTTCTTTTGAGGGTATCATTTTATTTTTTAATTGACTAAGATATTTGGATAGGCTTCCATGAATCAAGCCCTAATGGTTTTTGCCACCAGATCCTGTTTACTTATTTTTGATTTTTATCTCATTCTAGGATCATATGAATTAAGCATTAATTGTTGTAGCCACCAAATCCTATTCGACTCCTTTTTTAATCTGAAGGCGAGAGAGAGGGGAATCAGAAGTACACAGAGTTTTACCTTCGAGACTTGCAGAAGGAATCCGATCCAGTGTATACCAAATCCCAAAGCAACCAAATAATGTCAGGTAGACCTTATGAAAGGTTGCCTACGTACCCCTTTCGAGGATCAAGCCGAACATAGTTCAGTTAATAGCGATTGAACAAGCTTTGCAAGTTATTTTAGTATTAGAGTGCAGGACATAGAAAACTAAGCATGTCTAGAATAATGTCCAAGGTTTCTAAGTGCAAGAAGCTCTAAGAGTATGAAACAATCGCCCCTTCTTATCCTTGCCTTGACTTCTCTTATATATGCCTCCAAGGCCAGCTGTCTTTCGTTTTCTGCCCCCAATTTGAGTTTATCTCTTCGCGGAAATCTTCCTTATCCTCTCAGTCTTTCATGATCATCGTGGAAACTTGACAGGTATCTTCTTTTCCATTTATCTTTTGCGGAAATAAAGTAAACCGTCATTGTAGTTTGGGCTCATTCTTTTCTTAAATTGTAATTGTTCTTTTATCGAGGTTTAGACCTTTTCAGACCATCTTTTGATTTATCATTTTTACATTTTCTTTAAGATAAATTGCCTTCCATATGATTCTATACAGTTGGTTCCACGAAATGCTAAAGCCTATCGTATAGTTAAGACAACAATGGCGTTGAGTTAGCCGTTACCGTTTAATACGATTGATTTGAATTTTTACGAGAAAACAAGTCTTCTTCATTTTTATCGCTAAAAAATCAACGGAAACTTCGATCGAGACGAAATAAGGATCATTTCGATCAAGAATCAAAGGAGAGGATGACAAGGAGGAGACGGTCTTGTCACCCTTGGTAGACGAGGCATGGTACGTGTCGCATCACCCGTGGGCGACAAGAGTTGGTGGCGATGCTAGTTACCTTGTGAGATGTCGGACATGTCGGTTTCTCATCTTATCGTCTTTTCTCTAGAGATTGTTTTAAAATATATCGAGCTAGAATTTTTTACTTCAATTCTTCAAATCTTATGAGGTTTTAGCTCTCGCTTGCTTCTTTTCTTCGAAGAGAGGAAACATGTCCGCGATGGTTTCTAGACATTGATTCCATCTTGGACGATTTTTACCGAAGATACATGATGGGTTAAAAAACCTTCACACTTTCATCCACAAGGAATATAACATCACCTAACCACCAATGACTCAACAAGAGGTACACCAAGATCACTTGCAACTCAAGAAGAGGCGAGTGGAAGCCAAGGCCATAACCAAAGTTGAAAAAGTAGAGGACGTGACCAAGGCACGAAAATCAAGCTTCTTTGAAACATCTAGTGAGATAAAAAGGCTTTGTTTAACCAACAATCTATAATTTTACTTATGTACAATGGGGTACTAAAAAATCTACTAACATTTAACTTGACATTTCTAGAGAAATTAAGTTGTTTTTGCAACAATAAAGATGTCTTTCCAGAAGACAATCTGGTAGGTTTGCCATCAAGAACAGGTATTGAGCATCAGATTGATTTCGTACCACATGCCTATCTACCCAATTGGCCATTTTATATAACCAATCCAGATGAAAACAAGAATTTGAAAAAGTAGGTGAATGAGCTCTTGGAGAAGAGGAATATCTGTGTAAGTTTAAGCCCATGTGCATTACTAGTTTTCCTAGTTTCCTTGAGGATTTTAGTGAACGGAGGAAAGCAAATGAAACCCTACTTTCCTTGAGGTTCTGAAAATCTGCTAAGCCAACGACAACTAATCAAAATCAGAAACATGCAAAAATAAATCAAATCAAAGTAAAGAATAGAGAAAAGAAGATCTTATTCTGAATATGAGCGTTACAAAATGTGCAAAGTCTCGGCTGCAAGAGCTGTCAGCGTGTTCTAGTCTTAACCACCTAAGACCTTAAAACATAGTCGAGTCGCAGCTCAGTAACAAATGGAAATTTCCTAAGTTGTTTTATGTGCTATGTTTGCTGTGTACTTTTCTTGTTTTTGTGAGTCTTGCCTTGGCTCACCTTATATATGCCTCCTAGGTAGGTCATCTTTCCTTTTACGTACCTGATTCGATTCTTTTCGGAAATATTTTTTTATCCTCTCGATCTTCATAATTATCTTCAGAACTTGACATTTATCTTCTTCGAAAATCAAGTAAACCGTCATTATAACTTGGGCTCATCCTCACCTGAAATCATAAGTGGTCTTTTGGTCGCGATTTAGACCTTCTTGGGCTGTCTTTCGACTTAAACATTTTTTACGACTTCTTTCAGAGAAATTACCTTCGGAACGATGTTGGTTCCATAAGATGATGAAAACCAATCATATCGTCGGGATAACAATGGGGTTAAGTCAACCGTTATTGTTTCATGCGATTGATATGGAATTTTACGAGAAAACAAGTATTTGCTACTTTTATCGTAAAAATTCCTCGGTAATTCCAATCGGACGAAACAAGAGACAGTTCGATTAGGACGAATTGGGATTGATGGTGACAAGGAGAAGGATGCTTGGTCGCCATCTGGAAACAAGAACGAGACCGAATCTTTGCATACTAGCGACGAGACGCATGGAAGATGGTGTGTTTTAGTAGTGTGTTCGAGTTTTGGAGATATATTTTTGAAAGTCTGCGACATCTCACTTTTTCCAAGAATATGTTTTTCCTTTGGGTAAAGTGATTTTACGTTGTTAGGATATGTTGGGAGGTTTTTGCGTTTTGGTCGACGATCTAGTTTGAATTTGCGACTGGTTGTAGCTTGTTTGAATGCGTTCGAAGTTTCATTATATGTTTGGTTGTTGGATTTCTTTTTTGTATGATTTTCGTTTTTGGGTTATCCAGTGTTTTTTTCTTTGTTCTTACTTAGACGTTTTGGGCAAAACTTGGATTGCTGGTTTGGTCGTAAATTAATTCGCGAGTTTAAGTATTACTACGATAAAAAAGAATTCTGAGTCCTTTAGAAATCGTATTGCGTTATCTTATTATCGATTTTTTTTAAAAAAATATCAAGTAAACGGGCGAATATTTTAAAATGTGGGAGTATATGAGTATACACGTATTCATACCCACTCTCCCCCTTTTTTGAGAGGGGGACAGCTGAACTCGCCCTGCAAGGAGTTGCCTAGGTACCCATTTCGGAGATCAAGTCGTTTCGTAGTTCAGTTTGTTGTGAGTGTTTTGCTTATTTGGCGTGGCGTAAATCGTCCTAGTCGCATTAAATGTTACTAGATTGGCGGATTTTTTGCAGTAGACCTTTCCCGGTTACTGGAAACGTTGGGCTCGGAAGTCTGCTTGTTTTCTTCTTACGTAGTCGTTGCTGTAGTAGACGATTTTGCATCGTTCTTTTTAGAACCATTTTCAGTCGGGAGCTGAGTTATCTTCGTACACTTTCGTTTAGCCATGGATGTGGTCGTGATTTTCCTCAGCTTGTGTTCCTTCCAGATTTATGCGGTTCCGTTTGGAGTTGGGAATTTGATGCCCAAGTGATAAGTCGATGGGACTGCCTTCATGGAGTTTATCCAGGGCATTCCCATGATCACATTGTAGATGGTTGGATGATTGACAACTGCAACACTGACGATTTTTGTGATATCCTTGGCCACAACCAGAATTTTAATCGATATGAGAGTCATTGACGTTGTGCTGGAGAATCTAGTCAGTGGTCTCGGCTTGGTATGACTTCAGACAAATCGACTTTCATCCTTTTGAGGGTATTGCGGAAGATAACGTTGATGGTGCTTCTGTGTCTATGAGGACCTTCGCGACTTCAAGATCCTTTATCACAATATCGACAACGAGTGGGTCGCTGTGAGGTTATGTTCCTTGAAAGTGATCGTGTCATTTGGGACCTCGATGGGTGCAGACCAGTTTGTGCTTGACTCTGACTTCCGTTGATAATCCTTTATTGATGAGACAGTGTCATGGCAGTATTGTGACCCTCTGATGATCATGTTTACTATGCGGCGATTATTGTCGTTGGCTCTATCATCAGGTCTTCTTCCGCGTTTTCCGTTCTTGCCCTACCGGTTCCCTTGGGGAGTGTTTCCATCTGGCAAGGTTTGCTCAGTTTTCAGTGGGCTGTCAGTGTCGCGGATGAGATCTTTTTTGATGGTCCGAAGTTCTTCCATGTTCTGATGTGGAGTTGATGGCATAGTTATGCGCTCCTTGGACGTCTTTCCCCTTGTGTTGGACGTACTTGTCATTACGAGAGATTTTCTTTTTCATTTTTTTCTCTGATGCCACATCCTTCGAACATGCTTTCATTGATTTATGTTTCTGCCAAAAGACTTTCTCTCTTCTTCTTTGATGATGTAGTCCATGGCCTTATGGAGAGCATCATGGATTGTGTGTCATTTTATGAGAGATATCCACTTCCTGAATTTGGACTTGTACCAGAGCGTCTTCCTGAGCCTGTCTATAGCCACCTTGTCACTGATCCCGCTGACTCTTGACATGATGATTTTGAATTTGTTCATGAAGTCGCGGAGAGGTTTGTCTTCCTTTTGCGATAGACTGCAAAGGTCGACATCGGAGGTTTCCCTGCCCATAAACATGGAATATTGTTAGAGAAACTCCAAAGCGAGTTGGCGGAAGCTTCCGATGGAATTTTCCTTTAGGTGGGAAAACCATTCGAGTGCCGCTCCCTGGAGATTTTCAACAAATAGGTGGTAGTAGCCGGCGTCTCTTTGTTTTTTCCCTAATTTTGGTCCTACCATTGCGGTCAGGAAGGTTTGCATAAGGGATTTGGGACGGTGGTGCCATTGTACACAGGGATCTTGATATTTCAAGGATCCGATATTTTTGTTTCAATGATATGAGCAGTAAAGGGAGTTGTCCAAAGCTTCTTTGAGAAGTCTGTCGATCTCGGTTGCACCGCTGGTAGCGTGGTGGATTTGAGATTTCACCGCTCTCACTTCCGTGCCCGTTTTTGTGATATAGTCACGGAGATCGCGAATCTCGTCAAGCTCGCTGCCAGCAGTTTTCCGAGTTTGTCGGCGTTTTGCACGAGTAATCCGATCCTGCTCTTCAAAAAGTTTCTCATGTTCTACCCAAAAGATGTTTCTTCCTCTTTTGTCATTGGTTTATCGAACAAAGATTTTTGTCAATTCGTGCGGCTACTCATCCATCTCGGCTATACGTCAGTGTCCTCGTCTGAAAGATCGGATTTATCGTTGGGATCCATGTTGACTCTCTTGACTTCGTTTTCGTATGCCTCTTGATCGGTAGCCAAAGGATTTTCAGCGTTCTTCCGCGTTTCTTCAGAATATATCTCGTCGGGGTTTTGGCAACCGGATTTTCCTGAGCTTTTGCGGCCTATCCAACGGAGTCACAAAGTCAAGCCTTCTTCCGCTGAGGACTCTCATAGTTCAGCACGGGAAAATAGTTATGGTTCTCGCTGTTAGGTTTTGGCCTGTTCAGCGAGAGATCTCGTGAGTTTATCTTGTTCTTACGACTTCTTTTTGAGAGTAGAGAACATCTTCTCAATCTTCTGGAAAGCTGCGGTGTTGTCATCAGCGTTGACCGCAGAGACGTTTCCTGCTGGAGTGCTTTCAACATTGTCGCTGGCGATATCATCATCACGAGCCGGTTGATTGTTCTGACCGTCTGTAGTCATATTTGACCAAGCATTTTTTCGGCTGTGAGTTGGATTGATCCGACCCCTCCCCTCCTTTTATTGAACAGAGAAAAGCAAAGAAAATCCTACTTTCCTTGAGGTCCCGGAAATCTTCTAGACAACCGACAAGTAATCAAAAACAGAAAATAGACAAAAATAAATCAAATCGAAGTAAAGAACAGAACAAATAAGAGCTTATTCTTAATCTGAATATGAGCGTTACCACAGGTGAAAAAGCCTCGACTATAAGATCTCTCAGTGTGTTCAACTCCTAACCACCTAAGACCTTAAAAACTAGTTGAGTCGCAGCTCAATAACAAAACCGGAAATTTCCTAAGTTGCTCTAAGTGGTAAGTTTTCTGTTTATTTTTCTTGTTTCGTGCTTCTTGCCTTGGCTCTCCTTATATATGCCTCCTAGGTCGGTCATCTTTCCTTCTCCACCACTGATTCGAGACTATCTCTTTTCAGAAATATTCTTTTATCCTCTTGAACTTCATGATTATCTTCGAGATTGACATTTTTTTTTTTTTTTTTTTTGAATTATACAGAGGTATCCTGGCCCCACAGAAGTGGGTCCAGACTAGCCCCGCCGAAGCGGGTCCTCTGTCGCCGGCGATGCCCAAATTTTAATCCCCTGGTGGCCAGCGTGGATCGAACCCGGGACCGTATCGAGGCCGAAGCTCCCTCAAGTACCACTAGGCCGTCCTCGCTTGGTTGAGATTGACATTTATCTTCTTTTCCATTTATCTTCTGCAAAAATCAAGTAAACCATCATTGTAACTTGGGCTCATCCTCGTCTGAAATCATAATTGGGCAACTGACCACGTTTTAGACATTTTTGGGCTGTTTTTAAAACTTTTTTACGATGTTGGATCCATAGGATGATGATGGTCTTAAGTTACACCATTATCATTTCATATATTGATTCGCGCTTTTACGAGAAAACAATTCTTTGCCACTTTTATCGTAAAATTTCATCGATAAATCCAATCGAGACGAAAAATAGATAGTTCGATCAAGACAAATGTAGGATTGATGGTGACAAGGAGAAGGAGGTTTTGTCTCCAACTAGCGACAAGGACGAGCCTAAGTCATTGCTTGTTGCCAACAGGACGCATGGAAGATGGTCGCGTCGCAAGCTGGCGACGAGGACTGGCCCGGGTCGTTGGCTGCTGGAGACGAGATGTGGTGAGACGGTCTCATCTCCAGCTGGAGAGCAGGACTTGTCCAGGTCATCGCCTGCTGGCGACGAGATGAATGGAGACGGTCTCATCGCGAGCTGGCAAAGAGGGCTGGTCCGGGTAATCATTTGATGGTGACAAGACATGGATAGACGGTCTCATCACCATCTGGTGATGAGGACTGGTCCGGTTCGTCACCTGCTGATAACAAGACACGGATAGACGGTCTCGTTGCTAACTGTGAAGAGAACTGGTCTGGGTTGTTGCATGCCGCCAACGAGAAATAGAAGGACGGTATCATCGCCAGCTGGCAACGAGGACAGGTCTGGGTGGTCGCCTGCTAGTGACAAGACGCGGATGTATGGTCTCATCGTTACATGGCGACATGGGTGGATCCGAGTCGTTGTATGCTGGCGACAAAACACGGAGGGATGATCTTGTCGCCAGCATGCGACGAGGATTAGTATGGGTCGTCGTCCGCCAGCGATGAGACGCGGAGATGGTGGTCTGGTTTTCTTGATGGCGATATTGTTTAACGGCCGGAGTGAGATGAAGGGGAAACGATAAGAAGATGATAAGTTGGGACGCAGCATTTTCTCGTTTATCGTATTTTTTTTGAGATTGAGTATGTCTTCTGCGAAAGCTCATTATATTTTGAATCCTACGAGGTTTTAGTTCTCAAGTTCTTTTTATTTTGAAGAAAGAGAAAGTCTTTGCGGTAGTTTCTTGACTTTGATTCTATCGTGACCGATTTTTACCCCAACATTAGTCCCTAAAAGGATGGAAGATGGAGGGTGTGTGTAGATTTTTGAGCAATTACCAACATCACAGTGAAGTATCGCCATTCTATTCCTTGTTTAGATGATATGTTAGATGAATTGTATGGTTCTTGCATATTCTTTAAAATTGACTTAAAGAGTGCTATCATAAGATTAGGATGAAGAAAGGTGATGAGTGGAAAACTTCCTTTAAACTAAGCTCGTGTTGTATGAGTGATTAGTAATGCATTGTGGGTTAACCAATGCTCCTTGGATGCTTATGAGGTTGTTGATTCATGTCATAATGGCTTTTATATGGATGTTTGTAGTGGTATACTTTGATTATATCTTAGTACAAAGTTAATCCATGAAAGACCATCTAGAGCATTTGAGAAAGGTTTAAGATGTGCTGAGAATAGAATAAAATGTTTTAGATAATCTTAGGTTTATTGATAGTTGAGAGAGATTAGAAAGAAGACTTAACAAAGGAACAAGGCTCATATGTAATCATGATTAAGAGTCTAAGAGAAGGATTATGAACTATATGATTTATTCATTAAGATGAGATTATAAATATATAGAGTAGAGGTTACAAGGGTTTTCAGAACCAAAGAATGGAACATGTGGTCTAGGAGAAGGGGTGGAGCGCATATTTTGAATCATAGCCAAGGAAAGCCATTCAAGTGGCATCTAGCATCTTTGACCAGATGCTGGTTACTTTCCAGCAGTTCCAGCCTGTCAAGGTCTGTCCTCTCTTCCTTTCCAACGGATGGATCAAGGCTAAATACCCAAGGTAAGTGCATGGTAACTTCTTCCTTTACCCGGATGGCATATTTAACATTTGGCCGTCCCAACCATTCTTCTCTCATTCTTGAATCCCTCAACTCAAATATGAACCTCAACTTAACACTCCCCCTCAAGTTTGACCATGTGGAACAAGTCAAGCTTGGAATGCTATGAGATCTTCCTCACTAAAAGCTCATCAAAGAAAACTCATTGGGATAAAACCTTGATGAGGAAAAAAGAGTAAAGACCCCATAGCGAGGGGATTAGCTAATCTTAGTAAGATCAATGAGTCCCAACCGTATGTGAATGGACTCCATTGTTTTTTGTCTTGCAGCATTAGTAAACACATCAGCTAGCTGATCCTCACTTCTAGTGTAGCACGACAGTGTGAAACCTTGTACAATCATCTGCTTTACCTTATGGCAATCAACCTCAATATGTTTAGTCATCTCATGGAACACCAAGTTGGAAGAAATATGTATTGCAGCTCGGTTGTCACAATGTATAAACATAGGTGTGGCTTGATCAATCTCCAAGTGCTTCAGTATTCCCTTGATCCAAACCATCTCATTTCTCAACTTCAACATTGCTCTATATTCGGCTTCGGCTTCAACATTTCTCAACACAACTTCAACATTGCTCTAATTTTTCATCAATGTAGTCTTCTCCATATGTTTGGGTGAACCCTCTTGCCACCAGTCTTGTTTTCCTCCTATCAACCTTCCTATTTGCAAGATATTTGATTGTGAAGATTCATCTACTTGACACAATCTTTTTTCCTCTTGGTAATTCACTCTCGTACCAAGTGTCATTCTTGATCATAGCATTGGCTTCATCCCTTACTGATTCTCTCCATGCCTTATCCATTAAAGCTTCTTCATATGATCTAGGAATGTTATTTTTATCTAGACTGGTCATGAAAGCATAATTCTCTTCAGGGTACTTAGCAGAGTACCTCTTGTGGGAAGAAGTCATTTCGTTGATCCATATGGTTCACTTGGCCTTGGTCGATCTGGTCTAGCCGGATGTCTTGGTCGATTTGGTTCACCTGGATGTCTTGGTCGATCTTGTCGATCTAATTCACCCGGCTCATCTAGATTTTTTTATTTTTCCCCAGCATCATTTCCAGCCTCTTCCTCAACTTCTTCTTGTTGTTCTTCACCTTCACCTTGATCATGAAATTCCACCTGAATAAGTCTAGGTTCATCAATCCCCCCCCCCTCATGCTCGAGGTGGGTTGATTGTGGTGCACCCGTCCGTCTTGGAGGTTTATCCTTTGGTTCTTCAGTAACACCAATACCAAGTCCTTCTAGGATCATTCTCAGATTAGCTGCTCTATCTGATTCTTGGGATAACTCCTCCATATTTGTCCACTTATTATCTTCATAGTAGCCTTTTGTTTCCATAAACTTCACCTCTCTTGATACTAACATCCTTCTTCTCACTGGATCATAGCATTTATACCCCTTCTGCGTAGTTCAATACCCAATAAACATAGCCTGACACTTTTGGCTTTAAGCTTGTTCCTTAGTTCACCAGGAACTAGCACAAAGCAAAGGCCAAACACCTGGAGATAATCCAATGGAGGTTTGTAGTTTTTTCAAAACCTCAAATGGGGGCTGGTCTTGAAGAACCTTCGTAGGGATGCGGTTGATCAAGTAGCATGCATATGCCACTGCATCACGCCAGAACCGTTTGGGGACATTAGAGTGAAACATCATCGACCGTATCACCTCCATAAGGTGTCGGTTCTTCCTCTCGGCCACACCATTTTGTTGAGGAGTGTAAGGGCAACTTGTTTGATGTAGGTTCCATGTTGAGCAAGGTGTTGCTTGAAAGCATGACTTGTATACTCCCCACCATTATCTGATCTAAAAATTTTAAGCTTTGCATTGTAATGGTTACTCACATAAGTTTGAAAACTTTTAAATGCTTCAAGAACCTTATCCTTAGATGGCATCAAAGTTATCCAGGTGTATTACATTTTCATCAATGAATGTCATAAATTACTTATGATTATCCCTAGACAAGCAAGGTGCAGTCCACACATCCGAATCAACTAAATCAAAGCATTTATCATAAGTAGTACTAGATGTTGGAAAAACAGTCTTACAATGCTTGCCTAAAATGCAAACTTTACACTTATTAATTTTAACACAACACCTGGAAACATCAAGTTCAAAGCTCTAACATGAGGATGACCTAGTCTAGCATGCCACAAGGCATCATTATTCAACATAGAAGCATAAGAAAATGAGTAAACATGAGTAAGATCTTCTAACATATATAAGTCTCCCTTGGTTACTCCCTTCCCAATTAGTATCTTGCTCTCAATATCCTGAAACTTCACATCATTAGGGCTAAAGATCACATTGCATTGTAAATCAGAAGTACACTTCTTCACGGATAGCAAATTTGAAGTGAAGTTAGGCATATAGAAGGTCCTAGATTCTTTATCAGACAATTTCAGATTGCATATTCCCTTAATTGGGACCTTCGCACCATTAGCTATCATTACATGACAATGATCTGGTTCAATATCTTTAATAAGTCTAGTATCACTAATTATGTGATGGGATGAACCACAGTTAATTATCAAAGGTTTAGACATATTGCAAGCATTATATGAATGGTGACTTCTAGCCGGTTCATATGCAATCTTAGACTGACCTAGATGATTATTTGGGTCATACTTAGTCCTAGAGTGATAAATATTACCAGACCCAATCAAGGATGCATCAAAAGAATACCCAAGGGTGTTATCATTGTCCTTGAAGATCTTGATTAGAGCATCAATGTCTGATCTCCTAATCAAATCATTTTCATTGAACCTCTGGTTACTTGGTTGAGTGGTTTGAGTTGACATGGCCACCATCTCTCGCCCATCTCCTTCATTGATCCGCTTTGAGGTACCCGCAGCAGTTGTCCCATGTTGCTCACTGGTTCCATAGGAGAGGTGAGCTCTTGCATCCTTGTACTTCATGAACTTAGTCCGCTTCAAGTGTGGGTGTAATATCCAACACTAAATCTTCTTGTGTCCATGCCTCTTACAATGATCACATGTCCCATTGAACTTCCTTTCATCAAACTGGTGGTGCATGACTTTGTTTTCTTGAGGAAATTCAGCGTGATTGGCTAGAGAGAGTTCTCTTTTACCTCCAAAGAGTCCAAGAGACCCTTGCTCCTGCTGAATTTGAGCGCATACATCCTCTAGATCATGAAGGTTCCCGGCCCTCAGAATGTGCTTGATCAGGTTATTGTAAGTAGGATTTAAGGTAAGCAAGAGGCCAAAGACCTTGTCTTGCTCTCTTCTCTCATTTAGCTCATCTTGGTCAATAGTGTTTCGCCTCAACATCTCCAGCTCCGACCATAAAGCCCTAAACTTTCCAAGTGTCTTGCAAACTCCATATCCTCTTGAACCAGATTGTTGATTGCCCTCTTCACCTGAAACACCCTACTCAGGTTTGAGATGTTCCCATTCACCTTTTTGAGTGTATCCCAAAGATCCTTTGTCTTCTCACAGTAACTATATGCCTCCAAGATTGAGGGATCCAACAAGATTTAGAGAATATAGATAACCAGCATGTCTTCTTGCACCCACTTGTCCTCCTCGCTTGTGGTATCCTCCTCATCATTTTCATCCTCAGTAATGAGATTTGGAGCCTCACCAGACGTGATATGTCCCCACAAACCCTTACTCCCCACATAAGTCTTCACCAACTGAGACCATAAGAGGTAGTTTCCTCCCTTGAGTGTAACCGGAACCACAACCTTGTTGTTTTCCATCTTGATTGACTTGAAAGGAGGATGAGATCCAAAAGTCTTGAGTCTTCGTGTGAATCAAACCCAGATTATGAGTAACCTTGCTCTGATACCATAAAATGTTTTAGATAATCTTAGGTTTGATGATAGTTTAGAGATATTAGAAAGAAGGCTTAACAAAGGAACAAGGCTAATATGTAATCATGATTAAGACTATAAGAGAAGGATTATGAACTATCTGATTTATTCATTAAGATGAGATTACAAATATATATAGTAGAGGTTACAAGGGTTTTCAGAACCAAAGAATGGAACATGCGGTCTAAGAGAAGGGGTGGAGCGCATATTTTGAACCATAGCGAAGGAGAGCCATTCAAGTGGCATCTAGCATCTTTGACCAGATTCTGGTTACTTTCCAGTTGTTCCATCTTGTCAAGGCCTATCCTCTCTTCCTTTCCAACGGATTCGATCAAGTGTTAATACCCAAGGTAAGCGTGGTAACTTCTTCCTTTACCAGGATGGCCTTTTTACCATTTGGCCGACCCAACCATTCTTCTCCCATTCTTTAATCCCTTAACTCAAATATTAACCTCAACTTAACAAAGAAACCGTGTCTTATGGGTCTATTAAAAAGTGCTCAATTGGAACAAATAGTCTTGCCTTTATAAGTTTTGTTGTGACTTCAAATGAGATACATATTGATGAAGAGAAGTTACGAGTCATAAGAGATTGGCAAGTACCAAAGACTATTGGAGAGGTGTGGAGCTTTCATGGATATGCCGGCTTCTACAGGAGGTTTATTAGAAACTTCAGCTGAATAGCTGTACCACTCACTAAGATAATCAAGAAGATTGTGGGTTTCACGTGGGGAAACAAGCATGAGAAACCTCTCTAGCTGCTGATTAATGGATTACCAATGCACCATCGTTGGTACTGCTAAACTTCATGAAGACCTTTGAGATAGAGTTTGATGCTTTTGGAGTTGGGATGGGAGTTGTGCTGATTCAATAGAATAGACCAATAGCTTTCTTTAGTGAAAGTTTGGGAGGTGCAATATTGAACTATCCTACTTATGACAAGGATTTATACGCCCTTGTGAGAGACATGGCAACACTCCCAAAGAGTTTGTGATTCACACAGATCACCAGTCCCTTACACACCTGAAAGGACAATAAAAGCTGAACATAAGACATGCACGATGGGTCAAATTCATGGAGACCTTTCCATATATCATCAAGTACAAACAAGGCGTGGAAAATATTGTTGATGTTGCACTCTCTAGGAGACATGCCTTGCTTTCGACTATGGAAACCAAGTTGTTGGGGTTTGAAAAAATCAAGACATACTATTTGGATGACCCTAAATTCCATGAGATCTATGAAACAACAAAGCAAGAAAGTGGTCGGTTTTATCAAGTTGAGGGATTCTGCTTTCATAACAACCACTTATGTGTACCATCTTGTTCTTTAAAAGAAGTTTATGTTAGAGAGGCACATGGAGGTGGTCTTATGGGTCACCTTTGGAGTCGCCAAGACATTGAGTTCTCTACAAGAGCACTTCTATTGATAAGGATTAAGCGGGACGTAAAGAGGGTGTGTGGATATTGTGTAACTTGCATATACGCCAAGTCCAAAGTGCAGCCGACCGTTTTGTATACTCCACTTCCTAATCTTAGTGAACCATGGGTTGATGTGTCCATGGACTTTGTTTTAGGTTTCCCTAGAGCTAATAGAGGCCAAGATAGCATTTATGTGGTGGTGAATAGGTTTTCTAAGATGGTATATTTTATAGCGTGTCATAAGACTGATGCTGCTGCAATGTTAACTGATTTATTATTTAGGAAAATTGTTAGATTGCATGGAATGCATAAGTCTTTTGTTTCAGATAGGGATACTAAGTATCTAGGTCATTTATGGAGGTTTTTGTAGGGTAAGTTAGAGAGTAAGTTTCTTTTCTATATTACTTGTCACCCCCAAATTGATGGACAACCTGAAGTGGTCAATAAGACCTTATCTACCTTATTTTGAGCGATCATTTAAAAGAACATCAAAACTTAGGAGGAATGTATACCTCATGTAGAATTTTATTATAACCCTTTAAACCATCTGGATACAAAGATGTCTTCATTCCAAGTAGTTATGGGTTCAATCCATTTCCCCATTTAGACTTTTTGGCCTTGCTTTTGAAAGAACGGATTAATCTTGTTAGCAAAAAGAAGGCAGACTTTGTTAGATCTTTGCATAAACGAGTTAAAAGAACCATAGAAGAAAGAATCAAACCTATGAAAGGTCTGGAACTAGAGGATCTAGTTTAGATATACTTGAGGAAGTAACGGTTTCCTTCTGGAAGAAAGTCTAAGATACTATCCACGTTTGATGGTTCATTCAAAGTGTTGGAGAGAATCACAACAATGCCTACCAAGGATGAACCATATGGGACCAACAAACATAATGGACAGGAGGAACTGTACTCAGACAAACTTGCAACTAAAAATGGCTTCGATGACCCTGAGCTGTCGGGAAATGGGCCATGAGAGAATGAAACTACTAAAATGGATCAAGCGAGCAAGGACGAGTTGCAAATAGACATGGGCAGGTTGGAAATGGACGAGTCGATCTCGGATCTGCCAACAATGAAAATGACTATGCTATGTGGTCGGGAAATGAGAATAAAATTGAGGATGATGATCAAGAGCTATAAATGACCATGGAAAAAACTTTTTCTTTGACCAACTGGAAGCAAAGAAGATCATGGACAAGTTTAAAAGAATATGGAACGGGCCTATGGAGAAGATGGTTAAAATGAGATTCCATGGACCAAGGAAAGTCTATTGTCCAACATAAATATTCACTTTTTTTTACACTTTGATCAATAGATAAAGAGCTAAGGCTATGAGGATGGGCTTAGGGATTTTTGTTCAACTTGTGCAAGAGGAAAGAGACAAGGAGGTCGGTCTAACAAAAGTGTCGGCCTAATGCTATTATTACTCGGTTTACAACATTAAGTAGTAAACCAACATAGGTTGGGATTTGTTAAGTGTAAATCTATATGGCTTTGGTTTTTATTTTCCTACTTCAATTAGGGTTAGGGTTTTGGTCAATGTCGGCCTATATTTTTTATAACCAAGTCTAAACCTTTGAATTCAATATAGAACGGTCCAACTTTAATCAATTTTTTGAAATCCATGTGTTCTCAACTTTTTTGTTTAGCGAAAGAACATCAACCTGCGGAACCTTCTATTACTTGATACTCAAAACTACAAACATTGTTACTCCTATAGGTTAATGAGTCTATACAACACACAAAACATCATCATCCAAGTGTGAACCCACCAATCTTGCAAAACATGTGCAAGTACCCTTGAGATCAAACCATCGTCCATCCATCTTTAAAGCGATCAATGAGAAGCATCCAACAAGGGTCGTATCAACAACGAACACAAATCTCGACAAGATCTGATCAAATAACTAGGATTGAAACCCACCCAAGCCGGAGAACAACGAATACATGCCACAAACGGCAAAAAGTCAAATTAGACGGAAGCCAAACCAAACTTCACTCACTCAGACAAACCTAAAACAGAGAATGCCATACAAATAGTTAAAGACATATACAAAATCAACAAAACTGAACAAATCTGTAATAATATTCAAAGACAAAAGCTTTTGTAACTAGACAACTCCGTCAATCAATAGATCTATAGCTTTTATCAATAAATTCTACAACAGATCTTAATTTTGCAATTGTCTTGAACGAAGCATATCTCCTCACCATTTCTCTTTTGTTCGTTCTTTTTTTTTGTGTGGAAGCACCGTGTCATAGTTGTCAAGGTTTTAAGGTTTCTACTCATGTTTGGGTTCGAGTCTCATACAATGTAATTTCTAGCACATTATAGGATGCAAAGCTTATTGGAGGTTCCAAAGTACTGTAGACTGAGTCGTTCGTTATGATCTATACTGCAGAGAGAGCATGTCCATCGAGGATGTCGTACATGTAAAAGCGTCCATCGATCCAAGTGTTTCAGGAAAAACTTCATCATGTAATCATTATTCGTAGAGTTTTTCATCAGTATTACATATGGTAAATGTTGTTGATCATCATAAATGTAATAGAATTAGAAATTAAGTTACATTTAATTGTGTTACCCAATGTTAACAAAAAAAAAATGGTTGAATATTTGTGGCCGTTGATCAAAAGCAGGAAAACAACAGCAGAAAAGCAATCTGAAATCTGATAATTATCCAACCACAGTCACGAGTTCTGTTTACGACACTTTTCGAATCCAAATTAAACTTCGCTCTTCCCCTCACTACCTTACAAAAACCCTAACCCCAATTTTCTCCTTCACTTGCTGGAAATGGAAGACGAAAAAGGGATCGGGTTAATTTTAGCCAGAGCCACGGAGCTCAGACTCAAGATCAGCGATTATATCGACAGCTCCGGCACCGTCATCAGCGATAACGGCCAATGCGAAGGAAAGAAAGATGAGGTTATTGGGAATAAAGATAAGGATTTTGACTCAATCAGCTCTGGAGAGGTAGAGGAGGAAGAAGAAGCTGATGAACAGCTTTTGCGTATACGCGATGCTCTTGAATATCTAGAGTCTCAGCTTGCTGCTTTACAGGTTCCAAACCCTAGACTTCCTCTGCTTCTATGCCTTTTTGCGGCTTGAAGATGGTTGTCGTGAACACTGGAAGTGTTAGTTTTGATTTTTAACTAAAATTGCGTCTGTTTTAATTCTCAGTTAATTTGGTAATAACAGCTATCTCTCATGGTATTGATTTGTTTTCTTGTAATAAAACCAGAATCTACGGCAAAGACAACAGTATGAGAAGCAAGTTGCTCTCAGTGAGATTGATTACAGCAGGATGATGTTGCTTGAGAAGCTCAAAGAATACAAAGGGAAAGAATTCGAAGTATTACGTGAGGCTTCAACTTTTGCTGGCGAAAGAGTTGACTATGAGAACGATCTTCTCCTTCCTCCTTACCCTGTTCATCCTCCTATCTCCCTCGGTTTAGATAACAACAATGGCTACTTACCTCATATACTGTCTAAGCCGAAGATAGCTGATGAAAACGGGTTTGGCTCAGGACATGTAATAAAGGAAACAGAGGTGGGAAGTCCCCACGGTGGCTCAAATCATGGAATTGTTCGCTTCTTAGGCTTTGTTGCGAAGATTATGCTTCCAATCATCGGTGTCATCTCCATCTTGTCTGCTTCTGGATATGGTCCAGACATCAGGAAAGTAGAGGAATCACTGAAGCTTATGAAGTTGCTCCCGCACAGAGTAGTCAGCGGGAAGAAAACACCGAACCAATGTCCCCCCTTGAAAGTTCTAGTGATTGAAGACGGTGAAGCAAGGTGTCTTGTGAAAGAAAGAGTCGAGATACCCTTTGACTCGGTGTTAGCGAAACGAGATGTAACTTACGGATATGGTTGAATTGTAAAAACGCTCACTGTAATATTCGTTGTCTCATGATTCAGTGTGTAAAATGTTTCAACCTTGTTTCTTTTAGATGTAAAAAGTTTCAACCTTGTTTCTTTTAGATTGGAAAAACTGACACTAACCCTTAGAATGGATGAATTCGTGTAAGTTATGCAAGACATGGAAGAAGACCCGCAATTAATATCACTTGAGACTGAAAATGACATTTTTCTAAAAGAAGAGGAATCTGACCCCGCTGAAGGATTAGAAGAATCGCCAATCAACTTAAGTGATGGTGAGACCAAATTGCGGGCTGATAAAAACATCTATCGATTCCCTAAACGGAACGTCGATCGACGATCCAGCCCACCAGATCCTGAATTGTCAAAATCTACCAAACCAGCGAAGACTAGAGTCTACCAGGCTATCACCTCTTTTCCCCCAAACAAAACCAAAGCAAAGCGAGTATTAGACAGAGCCATATGCAAGAAAGCAGCCGATAGGTGATCATCAAAATGCCACTTAGTGATGCAATGAAGATTTTGCCGCCAATAAAAAAATACGTCAAAGATTCAATGTCGTTAGGTTTTCAAACAAATTAGCACAGCGTCATGATCGTTTTTGAGGAAGTACGTACTGTTATCCGTGAAAGAACTCCGATTAAACTCCCGGACCCTGACATTTTCTTTCTAGATTGCAACATCCACGATGAAAGATTCAAGAAATCTCTCTGTGAATGAAAATATAGTGTAAATCTAATTCCTTATTCCGTTGCAATTTCCCTCGGCGTCAATAAGTTCAAACCCACCAGGATAACCCTCGTTTTAGCTGATAGATCCACTAGAATTCCGGAAGGTATCCTGAAAGACGTGCCTATAGGATAGGTCCTAATATTTACAGCTTTTAGACCATGTTATAGATCATATTTGGAGTCTGTTATATGTGACTAGTATGTGTTCTAGAGTCTTTTCAGATCGATGTATACTTTGGAGAATTATAAAGATTATGAACCTTTCTGGACCACAAAGAGAGAGAGGAACCCCGTAGCTGGTCAATAACATCAACATACGAGTCAAGACAGAGAGTTGCATTGATGGTTCATTAATGGTTTAGACGGATTAGCCAAATAATAGAACTGCTAGGGTGACTATTAGAATTATCATTAGTATTGTGCTTATTGCTTGTGTTTTTGAGTAGCTAGCTAGAACCCTGATATTAGGATAATTGATATATATATATATCACTACAAGAAAACTCGTCCAAAACTAGGACGGGTATTCCTCGTAATTTCCTAGTAAATGGCCCTTTACTAGGAAATTACGAGGAAACTCGTTTCCTCGAAACATGTTCATCGTAAAGCTTATTTCCTCGTAAGGTCGTAGCTAATTTACGAGGAAACATTTCCTCGTAAAGGCGTAGGTATGTTTTCCTCGTAAGTTCCTCGTAGGATTTCCTCGTAAGATCGTAGTATTAGTTTCCTCGTAAGGTCGTAGTAAAGACTTACGAGGAACTTACTAGAACCTTTTACGAGGATTTTACTTGGAACCTTTACGAGGATTTTGCTTCGAAATATTTTTTTCCCTATTAAAAAAAATTAATTATAAATATAATTATTTTATTTTTAAAAAATTTTAAAAAATCAAATTATAAATAAAAACTAAAAAACAAAATATTTTATAAATAACTAAATAATATACAGAAAGTTTTAAAATTCATAATATACAATTAAAAAAAAAAAAAACTAGGGATGGTGGTCGTGAAATTGCTGAACGAAGTCGTCCTGGCTCGGGAAATCCTCTCCATAGTTGGTGGCCGGCTGTGACTGTGATGGTGGATGTTGTTGGGTTGGAATCCCTCCGCATTCTCGTCTCTGACGCAACATCTCCTCCAAATGCGGGTTTCCAACCGCCATAATCTCGAGGACATTGGTGAGAGAAGTGACATGCTCGGTGAGCGAACACAACTCTGAGCGTAGCTGAGCATTGACATCGTGCTGCTCCTGATGATAAGACGATGTCGCTGCTGGGACATCGTTAACCGAGCCAATCCCGATGATACGCCCCTTTTTCCTAGGGGCGACCTGTAAATAAAAATATTAATAACATTATGAATTTTTTTAAAAAATATTAAAAATTAATAGTAAAACTAAATTATTTACCTCCTCGTAAATCTTATCCACTTCAACAGTGGATAATATGACTGGAGTCCCAGTCTGCTGAGTCAGCTGGGTCTGACGTTCGTCAACTCGGGCAACAACCTCGTTGTAGATCCGCTCGGAAGCAGGATCTACAAACTGCCCAGCCTTGTTCCGGTGGGTCCTCTCGTAAAGGTCTTTCAGAGATGGAAGAACTCCTGTCTCCTTAGCCTAAAATTAATTTATAAAATTAAATATTAATTTGGAATATTTAAATAAAATAAAAATTAAATAGTTATTAAAAATCATCTTACCATGTCTAGACGAATTCCCGCGTGAGGTTTTCGACCCGTGGTGTGAAGCACCTTCGTGTTGCCATGCTCGTCTTTGGTCATGCGGTTCCCAGAGTTTGTGTTGGAGGTTCTGACCGAGTCCGGTAACTCCCAATAGCTGATGAAGCCATCCCACACCGTGGTGGTGAGGCAATCGGGTTTCCCGGCCTCGTAACCATCCACCTGATTTAAAAAAAATAGAATTAATTAAAGTCAGTATATAATATTTTTAAAACTATGTATATATTATAATTTATAAATCTATACCTGATAGTCGCCCTTCCAGTTGTAGACCATGTCGAGCAATCGTGCTCTTGCCTTGGCCTCAAACTCCTTCTTCACCCGCTGGTGAATTCCAATAGACCAACGATACTTTTGCTGTAACCAGAAAAAATAAAAGACAGATTAGTGCAATAATATTAATAATTTAAAATAATTAAAAATAAATTAACTAATTAAACTTACAGCGAACGATTTGAACCACGTCTTTTTTGTGCGGCTCGCCGTCATCTTCCAGTTTGGAGCTGGATCGAGAAAGTCTCCCTTAATACAGTCCGAGACGCTAGATCCGACACAATTGTCAACACCGAACCTGGAAAGACACAAAATAAATCATTAATTAGATTAATTTCTAAATATTTTGTTAATTAAGAAATAAATTAAAAAAACTTTTTAAAAATTAAAACATACCATAATACGTTTCGGCCGTCCCGTCGGATAGGGTCTAACTCTGCGAGCCCTTCTCTACCTGGAAGGGCCAAAATATCCTCCACCGTGTACACCGCAAAGGGTGCGTTCGGCGGCACATCCAAATCGGGATGAACCCCGACCGGTGGAGGAGGAGGAGTAGGAGGATGTGGTTCCCGGGATGCCGTAGAAGCTCCCTGAGTCTCGGGTATCGAAGATGAACCGGGAGCTGACGAAGATGAACCCGGAGCATCCTGACGCCCAAACATGTCTCCGTAGTGACTCCCCTCGAGAGACGACGTCCTCCTACCGGCAGCCTTAGCAAGCTTGATCTGTCTAGGCATCTATATTTTTTAAAAAAATAAACATTAATTCCCCGTATAATTTAAAAAAAACACTAAATAAAAGTAAACCACCTAATCTAAATTCCCTAAACTAACCACCTAATCTAAATTCCCTAAACTAACCACCTAATCTAAATTCCCTAATCTAATCACCTAACTACGAATTAGATAGTACCTTTAGAGGATTTAGAGAAAAGGTTACTAGCAAATGAGAAACTGGATTGCTCGAGTATATATAAGGAATTTGGTTTCCTCGTAAAGCCCTAGTAATGTTACTAGGACCTTACGAGGAAATAGATATGCCCGTGTTTCTATTTCCTCGTAAGGTCCTAGTAAGGCATTTACTAGGCCTTTACGAGGAAACTAGCTTACTAGGAAGTAGCTATGCCCGCGTTTGTTTCCTCGTAAATCCCTAGTAAACCTTACTAGGACCTTACGAGGAAACAGCTATGCCCGTGTTTTCTATTACTAGGGTTTTACGAGGAAAGGGTTTATAAATCCCTAAACTCGAAACCCCAAACCCCAAACCACAACTTCCTTAACTTATAACCTCTTCTACCACCAAACTCCTAACCTCTTCTACACATAAACCCCAAACCCCAAATGCAAATTGATTTTGTGATTAAACAAACTTAAAACATATATAATCCAAATTCATTTTTGTGATTAAACAAACTTATAAACATACATAATTCATTCGGATACATTGTCGTCATCTGTTGAAACATCATCATTTTCTAAAAACTCGTCGTCTACACCTTCGTCCGTTGAGTGATCAGGAACATCTTCGTATTCACGATTATGCGGATCAATAAGAACTCGTCAATTTCTGCTTCAGCTACCTCGATCTCATTGGTGTTTTCTTCTTGTAATGGTGGTTCATCTCCAGCGATTATTCGTCCTCGAGGTGTAACTTTGATAACAGCTAACCAGTTTATTCCCGAGGTAGTAATCCGAGGGTATGGAATGAAGCAAACTTGATCTGCTTGGGAAGCTAATATGAAAGGCTCGAACTTGTTGTACCTACGAAAATAAAGATCATTATGTAAAATTTAATTAATACTGAAATCCTGGATATTAAAAAAAAAAGAATTTACCTTCGTCCACCGTTGACATCAACTACACCGTTCTTGTTAATCCGAACACCTCTGTTTACGACGGGGTCGTACCACTCACACTTGAAGATAACGCATTTCAAACCCATACCCGGGAATTGAACTTCATAAATCTCCTGCAATATCCCGTAGAAATCTGTTTCGCCTTTCACACCTATTCCATAATTACTTGTCGCCCGGTGTCTACCATAGTCATAGGTATGAAAAGTATAGCCTCGGGTGAAATACATCGACGATGTAGTGACCTTTGCAACTGGACCTTGAAGTAATTCGCGAAACCATGCGGGATACTCAGGATCGTCATAATCAACCTGCAACAAAAAAGTTAAATAATTAGACATTAAACTTACTTTGCTAATGTATTCATACAATTTAAGTAATAAATAAATACATGTTTCCTCAACCACTTGATAAAGTGTTGATCTTTCCTTTTGTCTAACTCAGTTGTCGATATACCATGTATTGCTTCCTCGACTTGAGTCTCAAATTGTGTAAAATCATATATGTTATGTATTATATTTAATATTGAAATATACATATATATATATATATATATAAGTGTGTATGTTTATATATTTACGTTTCAAAATAAGCAATCAATGGATGCTCGCAATTAAGAAGAATATAAAGGTGTGCACTATGGACGTCTTCATCACTCGACCACCAAACCTCTTTCAATTTCCCACTCAATCGCCCAATTTGACAAAAGATGTCTGGAACATCGTCTTCCATATATGTCGGCACGACACCACCATCATCATATCTTCTTGGAGCTCGTTTCCTTGTACGTACTTTCGGTGCAAAGTAGTACGAAGTGAAATGTGATGTTTCTTCCGTTAAACGTCCCGCCACAATAGAACCTTCAACTCTTGCTAGGTTTTTTGCTTTTCCTTTCAAAGTTTTCATGGCCCTTTATACTGATACATCCATCCATAATGCACGGGTCCACGAAGTAATGCCTCATACGGGAGGTGGACAACTAGGTGTTCCATGACGTCGAAAAAAGTTGGCGGGAATATTTTCTCCAAGTTGCAGATTAAGACGGGGATGTTTTCATGAAGTTGTTGGACAACTTCCACTTTAAGAGTGCGGGTGCTTAGATCCCTAAAAAATGCTCCAATTCCTTATATATATATATACGAAAACAAAAATTATCCATATTAGTATATATATATATATACAGAAATAAATTAATCATGTCATCGTATTATATTAATTAATTACCTGAAAGTGCTTCATGTACTTTTGCCGGTAGTAGCTCCGCAAACGCAAAGGGAAGTAGTCGCTGCATAAAGACATGACAATCATGGCTCTTCATCCCGGAGAACTTTTGCCCTTTCTCAACACATCTTGAGAGATTTGAAACATACCCATCAGGGAACTTCACTTCTGAAGCCACCCAGTTGAACAACGAAGACTTTTTTTCTGATGACAGTCTGAAAATTGGAACTGGAACTTGCCCATTGCTTTTTATATGTAGCTCACTCCTTGAGCAGATATCGGGTAAGTCCAACCTTGATTTTACGTTGTCTTTCGTCTTCCCTGGGATATTCAATATAGTGTTCATGATGTTCTCAAAAAAGTTCTTCTCTATATGCATCACATCGAGGTTGTGGCGCAAAAGAAGATCTTTCCAATATGGCAATTCCCAAAATATACTCTTTTTGTGCCAATTGTGCTGAACACCATAATAATCAGGCATATTACTGGGAACATGCCAATTCCCACCACGAGGAGCTGTTTCTAGAGCACCGTAGTAATCGATTTGCGCTTCGATTTGTTCTCCAGTTAAATATGGAGGAGGAGTGTCCCTGACAACCCTTTTGTGCATGAACAATTTCTTGTTTCTTCGGTATGAGTGGTGAACCGGAAGAAATCGACGGTGACAATCGAACCAACTAGTCTTCCTACCATGCTTCAACTGAAATGCATCTGTCATTCCATTACAATATGGACAAGCTAATCTCCCATGTGTAGTCCACCCAGACAACATACCATATGCAGGAAAGTCACTTATGGTCCACAAAAGCATCGCTCGCATCGTAAAGTTTGTTTTTGTTGAACAATCATATGTCCTCACCCCTGTTGACCACAAATCTTTCAACTCTTTTATCAGTGGTTGTAGAAAAACGTCGAGAGATCTTTTTGGATGTTTTGGACCAGGTATTAATATGGTCATGAATAGAAACTCTCGTCGCATGCACATCTCCGGTGGCAAGTTATACAATGTAAGAAAGACCGGCCACAATGAATATTGTCTCCCAGACATTCCAAATGGACTAAATCCATCAGTGCATAATCCAAGATACACATTCCGGCTATTGCTAGCGTAATGTGGATGTACATTGTTAAAATGTTTCCATGCTCTTGCATCTGATGGATGAGTCATCTCTCCATCCGTCTGAGTATGCTCGGCGTGCCATCTCATCCCTCCAGTAGTCTCCTCAGATTGGTACAATCTTTTCAATATGTCTGTGATTGGTAGGTACCACATCCTTTGGTACGGTACCCTATTACGTCCTCGACCTTGCGGTTTGAATCGTGGCTTCTTACAAAATCGACATTCTTCTAACTTCTCATCATCTCCCCAGTAAATCATGCAGTTGTCGATGCAAACGTCTATCATCTCCGAGGGCAACCCAAGACTATATACCAATTTCTGAATCTGATAATAAGATTCAGCAGACACATTGTCTTCTAGCAAATACTCTTTAAACAAGTCTGCCCATGCATCCATACAATTTTCAGGTAGATTTTGATCGGTTTTAATACTCATCATTCTAGCAGCCAACGAAAATTTAGACAGACCTTCTCTACAACCACTGTAAATTGGCTCATTCGCAGCATCTAACATTTCATAAAACTTTTTTGCATCTAAGTTAGGTTCTTCAACTTCATCATCATCATGAGTTACAAAGGCATCACCTACCATATCATGAACCCTATCACAATCTACCATTTGTTCCTCTTGGTGATGATAGCTATTACTACTGCTACCTTCATTACGCAAATGCTCAACCGGTTCAATCTGAAAATTGCTATTACTACTGCTACCTTCATTCCTACAACTAGCATCTTCTCCATGTTGATACCAAATATAATAATATGGCATGAAACCTCTATTTATTAAATGCTTCCAGACATTTTCACGAGGGCCTAATTTGGTATTGCAACATTTCCGACAAGGACAGAACATCTTACCACTTTCATGCGTGAGTGGTGTAGAATCTGCTTGATGCATAAACGTCTCCAACCCTTCGAGAAATTCTTTAGTCACCCTCCCGTTATTATCTCTGTGTGAATACATCCACTTCCGCAACTCGAAAATATTTCCCGGACCGGACATTTTTTTTTGTGTTTGATTAAGCTTATAGCTGATTTTTTTTTGTGTGTTTCAAATGAATCACATATGGTGGTATTTATAGGAATTTCCGAATCTGAGAATTTACTAGGAAATTGCTAGGAAAAGTAAGTACAAAACACGTTTTTGATTTAAATTCAATATTTTCTATCCATTTCCTCTTAATTTCGTAGTAACAAAACCTTTCCTCCTAATTTCGTAGTAAACTATTACTAGGACTTTACGAGGAGAGAGGTTACTATGAGTTTACGAGGAAAATGACATTTTCCTCGTAATAGCCACGTAAGGTTACTTCGATTTTACGAGGAAACCTTTTTCTCGTAAGGTTACGAGCACTTTACGAGGAAAACTGGTTTCCTCGTAAAATCGAAGTAAACTCGTAGTAATTTTACGAGGAACTATTTTCCTAGTAAAAGCTTAGTTTTCTTGTAGTGTATATATATATATATATATATATATATATATATAAGAGTAGGATCGGTACCTGAACTGATCTTATTGAGCTTTATTTGCTAGAGATAATCGAGAGATTAGTCTAGCAATTCTAAGTGAACTTATCGAATATGATCATTTAATGTTTGACTAAGAAATTCTTCAATCGATGTCGTTTGCATACCATCGATCGACGGTTATTCTGAATTTGCATACAAAATTTGTAGACTCTGAGCTTAGCCATAGATAGATATAAATTATATCTTTACTTGTTAAATTCGTGTTGTATGATTGAAAACCCATTGTATTCTGACGTGGGGTGTGTTTTTATGTTTCAATAGGGTAATAATATCCTAAACAAACAATTGTCAAATTAACCCTTAATCGTAACACACAATACAATAATACTCTTGTCAAGAGAGATCGGATGTAGTACTTAGGGATCAGATCCACAAAGAATAAATGAACACAATAGATTTCTTATTTCTAAAGGCTAAACTAGGTAACTATATATTGGTAGCAAGTAATCAGGTCAAGGAAATATTCTTTATTAGAAGGTATAGATGCAATATTGAAATATGCTATTAATGTAAATATGATAATATGCTAATAATGTAAATATGGAAATGTGCTAGTAATGTAAATATGGAAATATGCTAGTAATGTAAATATGCTAGATCTAGGGTTTCAAGCAAGTGGATTATAGTAGATAGAAGTTAAAGATATTTAATCACAGAACTCGAAAGCTAATGTAAAAGACACCAGCTCTCGCATGCGCTCCTAATCTATTGACCAAGTCCAATGTCACAGCTCTCGCTTGTTGACACAGAATGACCGCCGATCGATGGCAATAATCATGCGCCGATCGACGGTTTCTTGAATCAAGTGTTATGACCTAGTTCGATAAGTTCACTAGATTGACTAAATCAACTCTCGTTTGTTTCTAGCGACCAAGCTAAACAGAATAGATTCTGGTAGTAAACCATGCTCTCGCTTGCGCCTAACTATCCTATTATCAGGGTTCTACTTAGCTACTCTATAACACAAGCAATAAACACAATTCTATTAATAAATCTAATAATGACCTTAAAATGATATTGTTTGCCTAATCCATCAGTACCATTGGTAAACCCTAAACCTAGTTAACAATTACTCAGACATAATTGAAGTAAGAAGAATGATTGAATAAAATGCAAAGATAAAATATGGGTTTTCAAAGTAAACTTAGAATACACTAGCAAATGCTAGCACACTTAGATAACACTAACTAAAAGAAAAACAAAAGCACACATAGCATGGGGCAATACATAAGGTATAAATAAAACCCTAAAGTCTAGGTCAAAACTCGTCCAAGGGTAATCTTGTAATCTTGTGTACTGTCTCTAACTTGGGCTTGAAAGTCGGCTGTCTACGAACTGGACATCGATCGATGGAGATGTGCAACATCGATCGATCTTGGTCATGTAACATCAGTCGACGCCTACGTTGTATTGTCGATCGATGGTAATCTCGTACTTCAATGATCAGCTACGTATTATCCTTCTCCAAATGCTCCAAAAGCTCCAAGTATCTCCATATATCTCCAAAACATTCCTGGACCTTAAAAGACCTCAAAACATAGCCTAGACACACATAATAGACCCTAAATAGAGTCTATAACATGGTCTAAAACTGGTAATAAATAGGCTATATCATCTTCTATCCATTATAATTCACTACCTAAAACCCTAGATCTAGCTATTTTCATTAATTTCTTAAAACCAACTCATTCTTGATTTACTAGTTCTTAAAGTTTTTTTTTAATTTCCTAGCATAACTAAGTTAATTATCAAATCTATTGTGTGCCCTCGCTCTCTATGGATTCGATCCCTAAGTACTACAACTGAATCTCTTATTTGAGAGAGTAATCTGTAGCTCTAGGGTAATTTGAGCACATATCAAATTAGGCGCCGTTTTCGGAGAGAAAGGATCGCCATTATATTTGTGTTGAAAGTTTTGTCTAGGTTTTATTTTCAGTTTACTTACAAGTTTTGTTTCTTTTGTCTTTCAGGTGCATGTCCAGCAGTACCAGAAGCAACAAAGAAAAAAAACTTAATTTTCTCAGATCCAGTAGCAATCAAATGTTGCATTCGTAAGGAGAAGCGACAACATTCGATCTACGCAAACACTTCTTTGTCAATCGAAACTCATCTATCGGCATCAATCGACACCAGTTCTAAGACATCAATCGACGGTGATTCCCAAACAGAGATGGCCGCTATGCTGATCGTGACTAGGAATGAGAGAGGGGACCTTGAAGGTCATATGCGTAATGTATCATGTCAAAGAATTGAAGGTCAGGGGACCTCTCCGGCACCGTCATCAGCGATAACGGCCAATGCGAAGGAAAGAAAGATGAGGTTATTGGGAATAAAGATAAGGATTGTGAATCAATCAGCTCTGGAGAGGTAGAGGAGGAAGAAGAAGCTGATGAACAGCTTTTGCGTATACGCGATGCTCTTGAATATCTAGAGTCTCAGCTTGCTGCTTTACAGGTTCCAAACCCTAGACTTCCTCTGCTTCTATGCCTTTTTGCGGCTTGAAGATGGTTGTCGTGAACACTGGAAGTGTTAGTTTTGATTTTTAACTAAAATTGCGTCTGTTTTAATTCTCAGTTAATTTGGTAATAACAGCTATCTCTCATGGTATTGATTTGTTTTCTTGTAATAAAACCAGAATCTACGGCAAAGACAACAGTATGAGAAGCAAGTTGCTCTCAGTGAGATTGATTACAGCAGGATGATGTTGCTTGAGAAGCTCAAAGAATACAAAGGGAAAGAATTCGAAGTATTACGTGAGGCTTCAACTTTTGCTGGCGAAAGAGTTGACTATGAGAACGATCTTCTCCTTCCTCCTTACCCTGTTCATCCTCCTATCTCCCTCGGTTTAGATAACAACAATGGCTACTTACCTCATATACTGTCTAAGCCTGATGAAAACGGGTTTGGCTCAGGACATGTAATAAAGGAAACAGAGGTGGGAAGTCCCCACGGTGGCTCAAATCATGGAATTGTTCGCTTCTTAGGCTTTGTTGCGAAGATTATGCTTCCAATCATCGGTGTCATCTCCATCTTTTCTGCTTCTGGATATGGTCCAGACATCAGGAAAGTAGAGGAATCACTGAAGCTTATGAAGTTGCTCCCGCACAGAGTAGTCAGCGGGAAGAAAACACCGAACCAATGTCCCCCCTTGAAAGTTCTAGTGATTGAAGACGGTGAAGCAAGGTGTCTTGTGAAAGAAAGAGTCGAGATACCCTTTGACTCGGTGTTAGCGAAACGAGATGTAACTTACGGATATGGTTGAATTGTAAAAACGCTCACTGTAATATTCGTTGTCTCATGATTCAGTGTGTAAAATGTTTCAACCTTGTTTCTTTTTGATGTAAAAAGTTTCAACCTTGTTTCTTTTAGATTGGAAAAACTGACACTAACCCTTAGAATGGATGAATTCGTGTAAGTTACGCAAGACATGGAAGAAGACCCGCAATTAATATCACTTGAGACTGAAAATGACATTTTTCTAAAAGAAGAGGAATCTGACCCCGCTGAAGGATTAGAAGAATCGCCAATCAACTTAAGTGATGGTGAGACCAAATTGCGGGCTGATAAAAACATCTATCGATTCCCTAAACGGAACCTCGATCGACGATCCAGCCCACCAGATCCTGAATTGTCAAAATCTACCAAACCAGCGAAGACTAGAGTCTACCAGGCTATCACCTCTTTTCCCCCAAACAAAACCAAAGCAAAGCGAGTATTAGACAGAGCCATATGCAAGAAAGCATCCGATAGGTGATCATCAAAATGCCACTTAGTGATGCAATGAAGATTTTGCCGCCAATAAAAAAATACGTCAAAGATTCAATGTCGCTAGGTTTTCAAACAAATTAGCACAGCGTCATGATAGTTTTTAAGGAAGTACGTACTGTTATCCGTGAAAGAACTCCGATTAAACTCCCGGACCCTGACATTTTCTTTCTAGATTGCAACATCCACGATGAAAGATTCAAGAAATCTCTCTGTGAATGAAAATATAGTGTAAATCTAATTCCTTATTCCGTTGCAATTTCCCTCGGCGTCAATAAGTTCAAACCCACCAGGATAACCCTCGTTTTAGCTGATAGATCCACTAGAATTCCGGAAGGTATCCTTAAAGACGTGCCTATATGATAGGTCCTAATATTTACAGCTTTTAGACCATGTTATAGATCATATTTGGAGTCTGTTATATGTGACTAGGATGTGTTCTAGAGTCTTTTCAGATCGATGTATACTTTGGAGAATTATAAAGATTATGAACCTTTCTGGACCACAAAGAGAGAGAGAGGAACCCCGTAGCTGGTCAATAACATCAATATACGAGTCAAGACAGAGAGTTGCATTGATGGTTCATTAATGGTTTAGACGGATTAGCCAAATAATAGAACTGCTAGGGTGACTATTAGAATTATCATTAGTATTGTGCTTATTGCTTGTGTTTTTGAGTAGCTAGCTAGAACCCTGATATTAGGATAATTGATATATATATATATATAAGAGTAGGATCGGTACCTGAACTGATCCTATTGAGCTTTATTTGCTAGAGATAATCGAGAGATTAGTCTAGCAAATCTAAGTGAACTTATCGAATATGATCATTTAATGTTTGACTAAGAAATTCTTCAATCAATGTCGTTTGCATACCATCGATCGACTGTTATTCTGAATTTGCATACAAAAGTTGTAAACTCTGAGCTTATCCATAGATAGATATAAACTATATCTTTACTTGTTAAATTCGTGTTGTATGATTGAAAACCCATTGTATTCTGACGTGGGGTGTGTTTTTATGTTTCAATAGGGTAATAATATCCTAAACAAACAACTGTCAAATTAACCTTTAATCGTAACACACAATACAATAATACTCTTGTCAGGAGAGATCGGGTGTAGTACTTAGGGATCGAATCCACAAAGAATAAATGAACACAACAGATTTCTTGTTTCTAAAGGCTAAGCTAGGTAACTATATATATTGGTAGCAAGTAATCAGGTCAAAGAAATATTCTTTATTAGAAGGTATAGATGCAATATTGAAATATGCTAATAATGTAAATATGATAATATGCTAATAATGTAAATATGGAAATATGCTAGTAATGTAAATATGAAAATATGCTAGTAATGTAAATATGCTAGATCTAGGGTTTCAAGCAAGTGGATTATAGTAGATAGATGTTAAAGATATTTAATCACAGAATTCGAAAGCTAATGTAAAAGACACCAGCTCTCGCATGCGCTCCTAATCTATTGACCAAGTCCAATGTCACAGCTCTCGCTTGTTGACACGGAATGACCGCCGATCGATTGCAATAATCTTGCGCCGATCGACGGTTTCTTGAATCAAGTGTTATGACCTAGTTCGATAAGTTCACTAGATTGACTAAATCAACTCTCGTTTGTTTCTAGCGACCAAGCTAAACAGAATAGATTCTGGTAGTAAACCATGCTCTCGCTTGCGCCTAACTATCCTATTATCAGGTTTCTACTTAGCTACTCTATAACACAAGCAATAAACACAATTCTATTAATAAATCTAATAATGACCTTAAAATGATATTGTTTGCCTAATCTATCAGTACCATTGGTAAACCCTAAACCTAGTTAACAATTACTCAGACATAATTGAAGTAAGAAGAATGATTGAATAAAATGCATAGATAAAATATGGGTTTTCAAAGTAAACTTAGAATACACTAGCAAATGCTAGCACACTTAGATAGCACTAACTAAAAGAAAAACAAAAGCACACATAGCATGGTGCAATACATAAGGTATAAATAAAACCCTAAAGTCTAGGTCAAAACTCGTCCAAGGGTAATCTTGTAATCTTGTGTCATGTCTCTAACTTGGGCTTGAAAGTCGGCTGTCTACGAACTGGACATCGATCGATGGAGATGTGCGACATCGATCGATGTAGATGTGCAACATCGATCGATCTTGGTCATGTAACATCAGTCAACGCCTACGTTGTATTGTCGATCGATGGTAATCTCGTACTTCAATGATCAGCTACGTATTATCCTTCTCCAAATGCTCCAAAAGCTCCAAGTATCTCCATATATCTCCAAAACATTCCTGGACCTTAAAAGACCTCAAAACATAGCCTAGACACACATAATAGACCCTAAATAGAGTCTATAACATGGTCTAAAACTGGCAATAAATAGGCTATATCATCTTCTATCCATTATAATTCACTACCTAAAACCCTAGATCTAGCTATTTTCATTAATTTCTTAAAACCAACTCATTCTTGATTTACTAGTCCTTAAAGTTTTTTTTAATTTCCTAGCATAACTAAGTTAATTATCAAATCTATTGTGTGCCCTCGTTCTCTATGGATTCGATCCCTAAGTACTACAACTGAATCTCTTATTTGAGAGAGTAATCTGTAGGTCTAGGGTAATTTGAGCACATATCAAATTAGGCGCCGTTTTCGGAGAGAAAGGATCGCCATTATATTTGTGTTGAAAGTTTTGTCTAGGTTTTATTTTCAGTTTACTTACAAGTTTTGTTTCTTTTGTCTTTCAGGTGCATGTCCAGCAGTACCACAAGCAACAAAGAAAAAAAACTTAATTTTCTCAGATCCAGTAGCAATCAAATGTTGCATTCGTAAGGAGAAGCGACAACATTCGATCTACGCAAACACTTCCTTTGTCAATCGAAACTCATCTATCGGCATCAATCGACACCAGTTCTAAGACATCAATCGACGGTGATTCCCAAGCAGAGATGGCCGCTATGCTGATCGTGACTAGGAATGAGAGAGGGGACCTTGAAGGTCATATGCGTAATGTATCATGTCAAAGAATTGAAGGTCAGGGGACCTCTCCGGCACCGTCATCAGCGATAACGGCCAATGCGAAGGAAAGAAAGATGAGGTTATTGGGAATAAAGATAAGGATTGTGAATCAATCAGCTCTGGAGAGGTAGAGGAGGAAGAAGAAGCTGATGAACAGCTTTTGCGTATACGCGATGCTCTTGAATATCTAGAGTCTCAGCTTGCTGCTTTACAGGTTCCAAACCCTAGACTTCCTCTGCTTCTATGCCTTTTTGCGGAAATCATAGGAGGAAATCAGTCCCTACACTTACCATGGATCAGATGGAAGAAGTAAAAGCCAAGTGAGATAGTGTTCTGACACTTGGGTGTTTTTATGTTCTAACAGGGTATAAATATCCTAATCAAATAACACTGTCAAATTAACTCTTAATCCTAACACACAAAATAATACTCTTGACAAGAGATATCAGGTGTAGTACTTAGGGATCGAATCCACAAAGAACAATGACACACAATAGATTTATTATTTATAAAGACTAAGCTAGGTAATTATATATACAGTTAACAAGTAATCATGTCAAGGAAATATTCCTTATTAAAAGGTATAGATGCCATATGAAAATATGCTAATAATGTAAATATAGAAATATGTTGATAGATTAACTAGAAGCAAATGTAAATATGCTAGATCTAGGGTTTCAAGCTTAATGGATTATAGGGAATAAGAGGCATGTATATGTAAACATTCTAGAACTCAAATATTAACTATTTTGACCCTTTTAACTCCAACTCTCGTATGCGAGCAAAAGGAAAGACGATCGATCAACGACTAAGTCCTGGTGTCGATCGACGGTGAAATCAGAAGGAAGTGTGAAAGAGATTTGATATGTTCACCAAGCAAATTAGACTAGCTCTCGCATGCGCCTAACAACCTAGTTCAATGGAGTCTATTCTGGCATAGAACTTACTGTCGTAGTCGTCCATGTCCTACTTTCGAGATCCTAGCAATCCTACTTTTGGGATAATCCATGATTGCTATCATTCAACCCTAAATCTAGTTGATAGCTACTCAGACATAATTAAAGTCAGAATAATAATCTGAATATAATGCATAGATAAAATATTGGGGTTCAATACAAATCTCCATAAGAAGTTATGAATCTTCTTCCCTAAATAAATCCTAAAACTATGGAGTGTTGGTGCAGACACACACTTTGCCACAAACCTAGGCATCAAGCATCCCCTCTTTTATGGTGCAATACATAAAGTATAAATATAAAACACTAAAGTCTAGGTCAAATCTCGTCCAAAGGTAATCTTGTAATCTTGTGTCTTGTCTCTAACTTGGGCTTGCAAATCGGTTGTCTGCGAATTGGACATCGATCGATGGCAGATGTGCAACATCGATCATTCATACACACTGATCATGAGTCCCTAAAGTATCTAAAAGGACAGAGTAAGCTTAGCAAGAGACACGCAAGGTGGGTTGAATTCATTGAGACCTTCCCATACGTGATCAAATACAAACAAGGTAAGGAGAATGTAGTTGCTGATGCACTATCTCGGAGGTATGTTCTCTTGACCACTCTAGATGCTAAGTTGCTTGGGTTTGAGCAGATAAAGGACATGTATGATACTGATCATGATTTCAAGGAAGCCTATGCTTCATGTGCTAAGTTTGCTTCAGGGCATTACTTTAGAAAGGACGGCTATTTGTTTTATGACAATAGATTGTGTGTGCCAAATTGTTCTTTGAGAGATCTTTTTGTCAGGGAATCCCATGGGGGTAGTCTAATGGGACACTTTGGGATTGCCAAGACCTTGAAAGTTTTACATGATCACTTCTATTTGTTGAATAAGCTGATTAATGATAGAGGAAGCATAGAGGATTTGGGAGGATTTGAGTTTGGGGTGTCCGTACAATTGGCCGTACAAAGGCCGTACAATGGCCGTACACCCAAACTTACCTTGAAGATGAAGTTACCCGGGGAAGAGGTTAATCGACCAAGAGTTACCTTGATCACTTACTGTTGAGATGAAGCAATAAAATGAGGAGATGAAACAATGAGAAGAAGATGGCTCAGATTAAAGATAACTTGTGAACCAAGGCTGTCCGTACAACCTAAAGGCCCCAACGTGACTTGCAAGTAAAGAAAGTGAAGAGTTCTGCAAGGAATCAACTAGGAAGACTTATCTTGTCTTGGCTGAAGAAAAGGAACGTTGGGGGACTGGTTTCACATGTGGAGATGGGGACCAGAAGGCTAGACAACTGTTGGGACCTGTCCCTTTCAGTCTGGTGCATCTGAGCAAGACAGTTTGGACCCTAGTCCATTTGTTTATTCTTATTGTTGGGAGCCTCTTATTTTAGTATTATAACTAGGATATTTTACTTGGTTACTTGTCTATTTAATGTTAGAATGAGAAAATTATAAGGTTCTGGCTACTGGAAACTCAAGAACATGAAGAACAAGAGAGAGAGAGAGTGAGAGAGAGAGTGAATTTCGAAAATAGAGAGAGAGAAAAGGAGAATAATTCCTTGTCTTCATTACTCTGGGATACAATAACATATTATAAGGAGACAAATCCCCAAGAATTGATTAAACAATAAAATAAAACAAGAGAAGAGGACAAAAAGGTTCAGCAGGCTGTGTGAAAGTGACAGCACAGAAACTGTCTTCTAGTATTCAAATCCTTATTCAGACATGTGACTTCTCTCCAACTGGTCTCCAACGTCTTTCTTGCTTCAGGCAGACTGAGAAAGGTCTTCTGGTTGATATGTAACTATTCTCTTTAGTCCAACAATTCATTTTCCTGCCTTGCAAGTCACGTTAGGTCTAGGAGTGCCAAATTGTCTAATTGCACCTTCTGTCTTGTCTTCTTTTCTTTGTCATTCATTTATTTATATCAACAGGTCCTTCATCTCAATACTCCCCCTCAAGCTTGACCTTAGGAACTTGTCAAGCTTGGAAACATGAAGAACTTCCCTCGTTAAAACCTTAGTGCGCAAAACCCAGTGGGACAAAAACACACTAAGGAAAAAGAGTAGAAGCCTTCATGTTAGGAGAGTCAGTGAGAAGTGAGGTCTATGAGTCCCAACTTAGGATGGATGAACTCACAGACTTTGTTGCTTGCTGCCTTTGTGAAGATGTCAGCTAGCTGGTCTTCGCTCCTCGTGTAGCATGGAAGGATGACTTGCTGCTCCACTGCTTGTCTAACCTTGTGACAGTCCACTTCTATATGCTTGGTCCTCTCATGAAAGACTGAGTTGGATGCTATGTGTATGGCCGCCTGATTATCACAGTGCATGGTGATAGGAGAAGTTGTATCTATGGCCAAGTCCCTCAGCAGTCCCTTGATCCATATGAGTTCACTAGTAAGCTTCCTCATAGATCGGTT
>CAJHQQ010001309.1:0-103372 GCA_905132885.1 Moricandia moricandioides
AAGAAATTAGTTGGAGGACATTAAAGCCTCACTTACACCAAGCACCTGCTTTGCTATTAAGTCAGCTGCATAGTTTTCTTCTCTAGGGATCCATTTAAAACAAACAGAGCCAAAGAAACTAGAGATAAGTAAAATGTCGGCGACAACTCCATACACCTCCGGAACTGGGTTATCGCTAAGGACGCTGGTGATGAGGATCTTTGAATCCGACTCTACTCTCAGATTCATGATGTTCTTGTCTCTGCAACACTGAAGCGCTTCTCTAAGTGCCAAACTCTCTGCCATCAACGAAGAAGGTACATTGTTTACTATCGTAGAGTAAGGAGTTGTGTTGTCATTTAGAGTTAGAGTCCATCCAAGTCCCGCTCGGGCTGTTGCTTCACTCCAGGCTGCGTCTGATCTAAGTAAAGTACCTGTGACAGTATTTAGCTGAGGCAAGCTTATCTTGTGTGGCTTTGCGCATTTCTCCTGTCCATCCTGCCATTCCCGCGCCATAACGATCGCTTTGGACAGAGACTCCTCTGTTTCTACTCTGAAATTTGAAAACACAAGTTTGTTCCTGGATGTCCACAAACCCCACATAATCCAAGGCGCCAAATGACCCGTTGAGATGCCCGTTGGAGGCAGGCACGGTCTCATCTTCACAAGGTTCCAGGTTTCCCTTAAATCTATCATTCCGCTATAATCAATGTCACCCGTAAACGGAGCTGCTTGCCACACAGCTTTTGCAAACTCACATTGAAAGAAAAGATGAATTATAGATTCAGGTTCTCCACATCGCTTACATCGGGGGTCCACTTGGATATGTCTGTCTTCTAGTCTTGTACCCACAGGTAGAGCACCTCGTAAAGCTTTCCAGATTAGTATCTTAACCTTAGGTGATATCCGCAAATTCCAAACTTCTTTGTTCCAATTTCCCGCGAGTTGCAAGTTCTCAGCAGTGTTTGCGGCTTCAAAAGCCGCATGATAACCCGACTTGGTTGAATATTCTCCACTTCTCGTTCCCAACCAACAAAGTTTGTCCGGAGCCCCCAGCCTACTCGCTTTGAGTTTTAGGATTTGATTCTCTGAAAAAGGACAAATTTCTCTGATTTTCTCGGTATCCCAATCCGTAGAACCCGGCTTGAATAGACTCGATACTTTTCGGTTCAGTGTTTTTTCTGTTGGTGGACCCATCAGTCTTTCCTGCTGCTTGACACTTATCCACGGGTCCTGCCATAAGTCAATAGATTTTCCATCTCCCACAAGCCATCCATATTTTTTCAATATCAGATCACGTCCTAATAATATACCCTTCCATCCGTGTGATTCCGACGATCTACTTTGGCACTTAAACAGGTTTCCCTCTGAGCAATACTTACTACAAAGAACTTGACTAATTAGGCTTTGAGGATTTTTGAGAATTCTCCAGCTGAGTTTGCCTAGGAAAGCATCATTGAAGCTTTGAAAATCTCGCATTCCGAGACCTCCCTTTTCTTTTGATTGAGCAAGCTTATTCCACGCTACCCATGCCATCTTCTTTTTTCCATTTCTATCGTCCCACCAAAAGCGAGTTACCACAGACTGTATTCTTTTAATCAGCGATAGAGGCAGTTTGAAACACGTCATGGCATAGGATGGTATAGGGGAGAGGACACTCTTTAACATTACCAGTTTTCCAGCTGGGGAGAGGAACCGATTCGACCAACCGTTTGCCTTTTGTTTGATTCTGTCCACTATCCCCGTAAATAAATCCTTTTTTCGTCTTCTGAAATGCTCTGGTAAACCCAAATATTTTCCGGTTCCTCCTTCTTTTTGAATATGTAAATCGTCTTTAACAGCCTGCTTTAGCGATGTGGGAGCTTTGCTTGAGAAAGTTATTGACGATTTCTCAGCATTAATCAATTGCCCGAAAGCTGCCTCATACCGCTTCAGAATTCCTTTTAAAGCTTCTCGGCTTGACTTGTCGGATTTGAGGAAGAACATAGTGTCATCCGCAAACAATAGATGGTTTATATAAGGACTGCCCCGAGCGACCCGAATGGCCCTTAAAGAACCATTTTCTTGTGCTCTGTTACAGAGTCCCGAGAGCACCTCACTACACAAAATGAATAGGTAAGGTGAGAGTGGGTCTCCTTGACGGATTCCCCGACTCGGTCGAACCCTTCCTCTAGGCGAGCCGTTGATGAGAAAAGAGTAAGTAACAGAGGAGATACACTGCATAATCCAGCTTATCAATCGTGAATGGAACCCCATTCTAAATAACACCGCTTCGATAAAATCCCATTCGAGTCTATCGTATGCCTTGCTCATGTCAGTTTTAACAGCCATTGCACATCGTTTTCTTGCCTTCGATGACTTTAGTGTATGTAACACTTCATGCGTTATTAGCACATTATCCGAGATTGCTCTTCCGGGCACAAAGGCTGATTGGTTTGGAGAGATTACCGAGTCCAAAACTGGTTGTAGTCTGCGGGTGAGGATTTTGGATATAATTTTGTAGTAGACATTGCAAAGTGCAATCGGTCGGTAGTCGGAGACCCGCTGTGGACTCTGAACTTTTGGTATTAATCGAATGTGGGTGTCGTTAATACCCCTCGGGAGACTTTCCGACTCAAAGAATTTCCTGATTTCTTGAACTATCTCCTCCCCAATATCTGTCCAGTTGGACTGATAAAAGCTCGCCGAGAATCCGTCCGGGCCTGGTGCTTTGTCAGCGTGAATAGAGAATAGAGCATCTCGTATTTCCAAAGCCGATGGGGTCCCAATAAGCTTTAGGTTAGCTTCCTCTGATATTACTGGTTGGAGAGCAAACTCCACCGTTTCAGATCGATTCCCCTCTTTCGATGTAAATAGCCCATTAAAGTAGCATACTATCACCTTAGAGATATCCTCCTCCTTATACACCATCGCTCCAGCCTCATTTTCAATAACTGAAAAAACATTTGCTCTTCTCCTCTTCCTTGCAGTAGCGTGAAAGAAACCGGTGTTACGATCGCCCAAACTTAACCAAAGCAGTCTACTCCTCTGTCTCCAATAAGATTCTTCTGCCGTTTAAGCCGCTGAGAGCTCTGCTGTTATCCTTTGGATTCTATTCGTGTCATTTTCTGGGATACTTAGCAACATGTCTAGCTCCTCTTTGTTCTTCTCAATAGCAACTCTGCTATTTAATCCTTGGACTTTGCTCCAATCCATTATTGCTCTTCGGACACTAGAGGTCCTCTCACTAACTGTCCCTGAGGTGCTTTTCCATGTTTCAGAGATCAGCTTCTTCACTTCCTCATTGTCCTTTAATCTTCGATCAAATCTGAACAGTCCTCTTCTTCGTTTTCTTTCAGGTTCGAAGAAAGACAGCAAGGGTTTATGATCGGAAGCCTCAAATGCCATATATTGACATCGAGCAGTTGGGAACGTCTCCGCCCAACTACTGTTAGCAATGGCTCTGTCCAGTCGGCATCTAACAAAGTGTATTCCTCTTTGACCTCTCCAGGATAGAGGGTCCTCGAAATGTCTCAAGTCAAAAAAATCACCTTCCGAAAATAATGTTCTCAGGTCACTAAAAGATCCTTCCGGTCTGTCCGGTCCGCCTAGTTTTTCATCTGCATTGAGAAGGTCATTGAAGTCTCCTGTTAAAAACCAAGCAGCATCGCGCTCATTTGCTTTAGTTACCAACTGATTCCATTGAGCTTTGCGCAAGACTCGATCATTGTTTCCATAGATAAAAGAGGAGTGAAATTTTTTCCCTTCAAAGGTAATACACGTTTCAATACAATTTGCATCAGATGAGATAACATCAAGAACAACATTATCTTTCCAGAACAGTGCAAGTCCTCCCGCCCCGTGGCCCGTCGGAGAGACTAGATGGTGATGATCAAAATTCAGGTGGTCCAACCGTTGCAGGATCATCTCAGAGGGGTTTTTGGTTTCCATAAGAAAGATTACATCTGGATCATTTTGTTTCTTAATCTCTCTTAGTCTTCGAACTGTCTGGGGATTCCCCAACCCCTGACAGTTCCAGCTCAATATCGCTAAGGAGCAAGACTTGATGGATTTTGAAAATCCACCGTCTTCTTCCTTTTTGGTAGGTAATCGCTCAAAGGTTGATTATCTGATATCTGAGCTGCAGTGTCTACCGAGTCGGAGGCTTGGTCTCTGGATCGCCCCTTTCTAGCTTTAGGGATTTTAGAGGATGGTCCAACCTGGGTGGACAGCTTCCTACGGCATAGTGGTGCTTTTGTTTGCTGGATTTTTCTCTTTCTAGAGCTTTCACCTGCCACCGTCTTTGGGCTAGATTGAACCTTACCTCTTCCTATAGGCCTCCCTGATTTCCTTTTAACTCTGGTTTCGGTTGGCACTTCCATATCAGAAACTTGTGGGGCAGTATTTGGCCCCAGTCTGGTGGCCAGTGGGATTTTCCCTTGCTCAGGTTCCAACAAAGGGGTAGAGGATAATCTAAGCGTTGCTGGGATCCGCTCTCTGTTGGTTTCCATATCTGGAGGGAAAGACAATCTACTTGCAACAGGGATGCGTTCCGCTGTGGTTTCCGTCTGAGGTGAAGCCACGAGTGGTCCATAAGCGAGAGAGGCTCTGACCATTTGGGCTGCTGATTCTTCAATTTCACCTTGTTCCTCCGCTAATCTAACCCTTTCTCTTCTGGCTGCACTTTCCGTTGGATCAGCTACATTGGAATACTGGTTCATAACCTCCCGTAACTCTCCCATGGCCGCTTCCAAAGCCTCCTTAGGGATAGGAGTTTTAGTATTTTCCAGAGGATCCCCATCTGAATTTTTCTGCAAATTTTTTGAAGATGTAGATTCTTCTCTTCCAGCCACCTCTCTATTCTTTGGGATTTCTCTATAGAGATATTGAGGTCTTTGGAAAGAAATTCTGTTATCACTTCTGCGTGGCTGGATACTCTGATTGCTCCTGGAGTAGGACAACCTTTCAAAGCTCTGTTTTAGGTTTCCATGTCGAGATGATCGCTCTCTGTACTCTGATCGTTGAGGCCTTTTTGTTTCATAAGATCGATCATATCTAGATTGGTACTGATTGTCTCTTCCTCGACGCATATCAAAACGCCTCTCCAAAGAGTTTTTTGTGTCCATGGAAGTCTCATTACCCTCTTTACTCCTAGAAGAGTTGAATTTGAAGTGATTCTCCTGGTTTTGTACCATCTCCTCTCTATTACTGTTGCTTCTCCTCACATCATCCAGTCCTCTTACAGTGACTTCTTGAGCCAAAAGTGCTTTCTTCCGTGCTTTTGCCTCGAGGCAATCTCTAAGCTCATGATCCAGTCTAAAGCATAGGGAGCAGTGTCTTTCCAGTCTTTCATACACAAGTTTTACAGTAACTTCTTCTCCACTGGAATATTCTATAACTGAAGACATTATCAAGGGAAGCCTCCCATTCACGTGAACCCGCATACGAGCTGCCAGGTTGGTAATATCTATAGTCTCCACAAAGCCTATATCTTCTCCTATAGTCCTCATTGTCCCCTCGGTCCAGAGATGGACTGGGATTCCTTGAACCTTAATCCAGAAAGGTATCAGTGATGGGAAACTTGGAGATAGAGTAGGTTCCCATCTTTGTAAAATTATCATCCATCTAGCAAAATGATACGGACGCTTTTCTAGTACCGATACCAGATCAGACTCTGTTTCAAATTGGAATTTAAAAACTCCCTGTCCCAAGTCTGCTCCAACAGGAGGAGTTATGGTTCGCCAGTGTTCAGTAAAGAAAGGGATAAGATTCCATACTTTTTGAGCCGAAGGGTTGGTGATTCTGCCAATCAGTGTAAGAGCATGCTTCTCTAAAAGGGAGGAATTGTCTGGTGCTTGGATTCGAACTCTAGCTGTTCGTGGTGGATCATGAGCTCCAACAGCTAGGCCCTTTCCCTTCTCAGCAGATGAGAGTCTTCTAGCCATTGTCCTTTACGGGTTAAAATTTTTCAGAGTGGGTCTAGGAAGATTCAAGTCCACGGACGATCTTACTAGACTTCCAAAGTGTAATCAAGAAAGTAGAAAACAACAACAAACAAAAGTGACCGGAACCCCAGTCTCACCAGCAGTGCTTAACAAAACCAAATCTGCACCCCAGACCCTCTACAAGCTTGCAAAGAAAACTGGGAGCTGAAAAAACCATTCTGTATAGCAGGTTGGAAGCTTTATCTTATTTTTTCTGGTACTCCGGTGAAGCAGATCGGCAGCGGAAGCGGACCCTCCGACCCAGGTCGGGGGCTGAACCCGGCGGGTAAAGAGCTGTTCGGTTTAACGTCCGGTGTATAATACTGAAAAAGGCAAGACTTTTGAAAAAATAGATAAAGGAGATAAACTTTTTAGCTCAGCAGAGAAGAAAACTCAGACAAACGGGGGGATGGCACTCAAAAGTACAAGGGGTAAGGACCACTCTCGAACAAAGTGTCTGGGAGCATTTTTGTAAGACTCGTTTCTGCTTCAAGTTTCACATATCAGATCAAGACATTCGTTGATGAGCACATGAGAATTCAAATCAGAGGTAATATCTTCAACACAAGGCAAGCGACTATCCTCAAAATAATGAAGTTCAAAAGTAGAATCGCTTATACCTTCTAGTTGGGTTGGTGGAACCCAATAAAATACCTCTTTGAGCTGATGAGCAATCCTTATCTCAGTACCTGTGAGCTCTCTTCCTTCTAGTGTTGCCCGGTGTTGCATAAGATTCAACCTTAACATCACTGTCATGTCACTCCTTGTCAACATTGGGTTATCTTTGCAAAGCTCATCTACCTTAACACTCTGTTCTGGTGTGAGTACACTTTCATCAAAGGGTGGCTCCACATATGGCTCATCATCTTCCATGTGATCTTCAAATGTGTCTTCCTCTTCTTGTGGCCAATTAAAGTAGCTTGCAGCCATTACTGCAAAGAACAAAAGCTAGGATAAAAGGTTAATAATTTTACAAAGCAAAACAAAGCATAAGAAAAGAAAGCTTAATCTCAAGAAAGTTTGAAATCCTAATGATAAATCTACTTAGTTCCCCGGCAACGGCGCCAAAATTGATAAAGGATTTTACTCTATCCTAATCAAAGTAGTATAGATGAGTGTCAATCCAATCCTAAGTGAACATGATGCAATGAGAATACAAGTATAAACTTAATCTAAGTGCAACCAATTTGATATGGGGTAAAGTAACCAAATAACACGAATGCGAAACTAGGATTATAAACGAATGGGAGAAACGAGAACCCATGGGCAAGGGCTTTGACTTTGGGTGATTCGGACTTAAGATAAACGGTTAACGCTATAAACAACTTAGTTCTACTAGTCTAGACGTATCTTTAAACTAATTCTTTGTCAAGATAGAAGTTCATTTGCTTTCAATCACTAGACATCAAATGTCTTTGGTCTGATTAAATCAAGCAATCATTAAAACCTGGTCTATTGACTATCTAAACTTTCTTAATATCAATTGTCATTGGTTAAGCCAGTAAAGAGAGTTATCACTTGGTTCAGACATTTCGTCGAACACCTTTCGGGTACAAATTGTCTATTGATCTAGATTAAAGTGATCAAGTCTAACCTAGCATTAAAAACTAGCAATAATCGTAGAACATGAATAGTCAAACATTAAACCTTCTAACCTATTACCTAATCACCCTAGAGCACCCTAACCCATGGATCCTACAAATGACTACTCACTAGCAGGCATGATGAACTCAAAAACAGATGATGAATAAGAGTAAATCATTGCCAATGAACAAGAATAAAATGATAAATCAATATAAGATAAAAAGGATTCAAGATCCAAAATCTTCTTCACCAAGAGTAGTCTAGTCTCCGATAAAAACCAGAATGAAATAAAAACTAGGTTTTTAGGGTATTTATATCTGTTTGAAAACAAATCGGGTCAACCCAACAAGCCTGGTTTGACCCGCAACAAATCCAGCATTCTCGACTGTAGCGACCAGGGCTGGTCGCTATGGTCCCCGGGTTTCCTTTGTGGGTCTGTAGCGACCAGGGCTGGTCGCTACGCCTGGTCGCTATGGCATCCGCAACTCCGTATGGGTCTGTAGCGACCAGGGCTGGTCGCTACGCCTGGTCGCTATGGCATCCGCAACTCCGTATGGGTCTGTAGCGACCAAGGCTGGTCGCTATGCCTGGTCGCTACGACCCCTTTTGCTCCAAACTCCACTTCTTTGGCCACCATTGCCTCCAATCTCATCAATGAACATCTCCCATACCTGACATAGACAAATGTAATGGAATGCAACCTAAATATGCCTATATGATGTCCTATATGCTTGGAATGCACTAAAAAGGATGACCGAAACTATGCAAATATGACCGATATCAGTCTTGCCCAAACCCAGCACACTGGTCTCTAACGTCTCACGACATGATATCAAAAAGATACGAGATCCTAAGAGGATGTCTCTTCGTTTGTATCTAAACATTCCCGAAACTTTGAAACTCCTCGAACATCTCGCACGAACAACGAAAAGGGCGATCCGCAAAAAGGAGGAGTTCGAGATGACAATTCGAGTTTTCCTTATACACTAGACAAATCCCAAATATCAAAAACACCCAATCATCATAAACAAGCACTAGTCGAATAAAAGTTAGTAAAATACATGGATTCAAGGCCACACTCGGCCAGACCAGCTACATACGGCCACATTCGGCTGACAAACAAACAAGACAGAAACGTGCAATAATATAGAAGAGGGCATTCCGAATCAGTCGCAACCTCACGATTACTCATCAAGAACGAAGCACCCGGTAATTGATCTCCCAAGAGAATAGTTGTTGACATCCAGAGGAGCCGTCGGCTGATTTACCTCGTCGGTCTCATCGGCATTCCCCACCTCGGCCTCCACTGTGTCAGGAGAAACAGGAACCAGGTCCCATTGTTCCCCAATCCTCTCTTCGGTCTGAGGAATCGCAAAGTCCCTATCCTTCTAGTTCATACGCCCGGTCTGCCTTGCATACTCGGAATCAAACAAATAACCAGGAACCTGCGTGAGGTATAGTCCGCCCACGGCACTGCGACATTCGCGATAGTCTCCGAAGTCCTTATAACCTCTCATAAGTTTCTCAAATTATACGAGAACTTTTCACGGCGAGTCCTCATTACTTTGGCCATTTCCCTCTTCCCTCACCTATAGGCGCGACGAACTTAAGTCGCGGCCGAATCCCTCTCGCGGCGACGAGAACTTTCCAACTCATCTCTCAGGCGAGCAATTTCATTTTTAGCCACCTCAGACTTTAACTGAGCCATACGTGCTTACTGCCAGCTCGCACTAAGTGCTCGGTTCATCATAAGGAGGCCCTGCCAAGTATCTCAAAATCAGAAAAGCTCATCCTCAAAAGAAAATGACAAGAACTTAACCGGTTGACCATCCTCGACGCCTAGGTAAACTCCGGGTCTCACTGGATCCACCTGCGCCCGGAGGATAGTCAAAACCAAGAGGCTCGTCGGAATCGCCTTGACCGCCATTTTCCCCATCTACTTGACTATTTAGGTAGTCTCTCAGTATATTGTCGGAGGAGCACCGCTCGTTAACCGCTTCATCCTCGACAACGAAGTGTTTGTCCTTCCGAATCTTCGGTATTTTTATCTCATGCGAACCGCACACGGAACAAATCCATCCATGTACGCCTCCGATCCTTCTTCAACCGGCAGGTCTGGCTGATATCGAGAACGGTGGAGAGCAACAGCATGACGGACCCTCTTGGGTTTGAATGTTGCCCAAAAACACGAGCGACCGTGAATCAAGTCTCGGATGATATCCAGACCTTCCGGACTCGGAGGGAAAAGATTGGTCTCTGAAAATAAAATGTAAACAAAATGTATCAAAGATCGAAATTAACCGAACCATAAAAATGGGGGGGGGGTAAAGAAAAGAGAAAAGGGACCACACTTGATCATAGATACCTTTCAAACCCCATCTGGTCCTAAAGACAGAGAGGCCGCTTTCCTCTACGGACGCATCGTCAACATGGACGAAAAAGAAGTGCTTCCGCCATTCATGGTAGGTCGACACAAATTCACTTATTATCGTCATTCCCGACCGGGGCCTCAACTGAATTATTGACGATTTCCCGACTGGTTTAAGCAAAGCATCGAGGTGTTTGGCATCGAGGGTTATCCCCAACTCGTAACTCAGCATGAGAATCCCGATAATGTGCTGCAAGCCACACGGCTTTATTTGACCAATCGATGCCTTAGAACAATCGAGAAGTCGCGCTATTACCTCAGGAATAGGAAACTACAAATGGCATTGCGTCAGGAACACCTCGTAACACGTAAAGTAACCATCAGGTGGGAACTCAGCAACCTCTCTTGCCTTTGGAAGACGAAACTCGACCGAGTCGGGAACTCGGCAATGGCTCTGGATGGCATCAAGCCCATTCGGACATCTTTTGCTAGGACAACCCTCTACGGGGTTGGCACGAAACGGAGGCAAGGCCTACGTACCTGGTCTGGGGGGTTTCACGTCTCCCCTAGCAACCCAATACGCTTCAGCTTCCTTAGGATTAAATGAATAGACCGAGAATTCCACCTTCGGTACAACATCGTTGTATTGCGAGCTGGAACCATCGGGGACGGGATGATCGTCACGAGACTTTGAGGAAACCTCTCTCCCCGAAGACATAGCTTCCTTTTTACTAAAAGAATGAAAGAAATGAGAAAATCTTTTGATTCTTAAAAAAGTTTGTGGAAATATACAAATGAAGAGTTTGTAAAACCACTCCACATACTTATAGAAGAAAGGATTTACTTTTTCACCTCTAGGCTTCAGACGTTGGATTCCGCCTAATTCGTCCAATATGCTTAAAAACGCTCGCAAGAACTTCACAGTTCTGACGAGCTGGGGGCTAATTGTTGGGGTCAAAATCGGTTACGACGAAATTGACATCGGAAAAATACCGGGAGAATGCCTTTGTTGGGGGCAAAAACGTTATTCTCGAAACCAGCATCTAAAAATCATGTTTTTATACGAATGCAGTCTCAAAATCAACTTAACGCAAATCTTGTATGGCGAGTTGGCCTTGTAAGTACGGATCAACCAACTCGCCCGTATGGCGAGTTGGCCAGCTCAGACCAACCAACTGATTGATTGGCGTGTGGTTTAGTAGATATCCGGGACCTCTGGGAAACTAGGGTTTACCCTACGTTCCTAATTCAATGGAAATCGACAGTGCGAATGTCGATTCCCACACTTAGGGCTCATAGTCTTATGCCTTGGGTTTGTTGGGTCGTTATTCTAGTAAGTCCCATTTAGGATTTAGAAATTCAAGCCGTTTTTTTAATTTAGTAATTTGTTTAGTCGTTTGTCAACAAGAATTATCGAAATATCCCACTCTTGAATTTCAACTGTAGGGACTTTTAATTGAAGTAATTCATTTAGTCATTTGTCGACAAGAATTATCAAAATATCCCAGTGTTGATTTTTGACTGTAGGGACTTATAGACAATAATGGTTCTCGTCCCGCGTTAAAGTAATTTTCCAGACTCCTGTTGGCAAAACCTGCCAAAAATTATTAAGGAGAATGAGAATTATTGACTAAACTCGGATACGTGTCTGATCAGGATGTGTCTGTTTGTGGTATGTGATCCAGAGCTCGGCGTATTTTGCGCCGCTTGGCCGTCAACATCGTTGTGACGAGCAAAAGTGACTTATGAAATGCATTTACTCGTCCTTTCCGGTCTGCTTCCCTGGGAGGGATCGATTGGTTTGTATTGGTTATAGCTGGACCCAATGAAGGGGATGCCTACGTACTCTGATAAGAGATAAATCCATTCATAGTTCATTTTGAATGAGTAGAAGTGACTCAAAGAGTGCATCTACTTGGCGAGTAAAAGTGGCTTTGCGGGCGCATTTACTCGATTTTTTTTGCTTTTTTTTGTGAGGTGGCAGTTTGATCGCTAGTTGAAGTATTTTCGAAGGTTGGAGGAATTCCAAGACCGAGGTATTGGTTCGCCAGAGTAGGTTTCGAGTCGGTAGACCCCGGGTTTGACGATTTCGACGATCTTGTATGGTCCTTCCCAATTCGTTTCGAGTTTACCCGCTTTCCATTTTTGAGTATTTTGAAACACTTTTAGTAGGACGAGGTCACCAAATGCCAGCGGTCGGGCATGAAATTTCTTGTTATTGTAGCTCGCGGCTAAGTGTTGGTAGTTCTGAATTCGCAGCAGCGCTTGATCACGTAGTTCCTCTATATTGTCGAGTGCGTCGAGCAACATGTCGCGATTAATGCCTTCGTTCAGTGGAATTTTGGCTCGGCAGAGACTGGTGTCGTTGACTTCTGCGGGGGACATTGCTTCGACAATGTAAGCAAGGGAGAAGGGCGTGAGGCCCGTCGCGCTTCTCGGCGTTGTGCGATGGGACCACAAGACGCCATCCAACTCATCGGCCCTCGGGGTAGATGTGTTTTGTCGGATTCTCTAGCGGTCGCAGAAACCGCGAAAATTGTTGGAGATGAATTGTGAGCCGTTGTCAGTGACTATTTTGTAAGGAAGACCATGACGGCAAATAATGTATTTCCAGACGAAGTTCTGAACTTCCTTCTCGGTTATCTGAGTGAACGACTCTGCTTCCACCCACTTCGTGAAGTAATCTGTCATCATGAGCAGAAACGGCGTTGCCGCAAACTCGGCAGGGGTCTGACTATGTCCATTTCCCAACGCATAAACGGGTAAGGCGCCGCGGTTGTACGCAAGAGCTCGGTGGGGCGGTGTATATTGGGTGCGTGTCGTTGACATTTTTCGTATGTGTGGGCGTACTTCTCGCAATACTTAACCATAGTTGACCAGTAGTAATCGAGACTTTTGGATTTCAAGAATAGCGTTCGTCCTCCGAAATGGCTGCCGGCAGCCCCGTCATGGATTTCGGCCATCGCCAGGTAGGTTTCTTCCCTGTTGATGCAAGTGAGCAGGAATTTGTTCGTCGTCCATCGATAAAGCTTGTCGCTCATGAGAACGGAATTAGTGCTTCGTGATTTTAGTCATCGAGCTTCCCATTTTTCGGATGGAAGTGCTCCATCGGTGAGGTACTGAATGATGGGGGTTCTCCATTCCGTTTTGTTTTGCTCGGTAGGGGTGATTGATGCAGTGGGGCTGCTAGTGTCGACGACTAAAGCTATTGTTGCCTTCTCTTCGGGGTGTACAGCGATGCTTAGGCGGTCAATTTGATGGATCAGTATGGTGCGTCGTACTTGATCTTTGAGTTTACTACCGAGTGCCGCGAGTGCGTCCGCGCACACGTTATCCCCGTGGGGAACCTTAGTAATGGTAAAGTTCTAGAAATTACCCGCGAGCCTTTGGACTACCTTCAAGTAGGCGTCCATTCTATCTTTTTTTGCATCATACTCTCCATTGAACTAGTTAGCAACGAGATGTGAGTCGCAGTATGCGTCATCTCTTTAGCTCCGACGGCTTTAGCTAGATTAAGCCTGACTATAAGGGATTCATACTCCGCTTCGTTGTTGGACGCCTTGACTCCAGTCGGAACGATTGGCGAATAAGTTCGCTAATGGGCGACTGAAGCTTGACGCCAGCTCCCGATCCTTTGTTTGTGGATGAGTCGTCTACGTGTAGTACCCAATTGTTGTTTGGCAGGATTAAGTCATGCTCGAGCTTGGGTGCCAGTTCAATTAGGAAGTCAGCGAGGACCTGCGATTTTGCCGCCGATCGATTTTTATAAGAGATATCATGTTCGCTTAATTCGACGACCCATTTCAAAAGTCGTCCTGATTGGTTTGTATTTTGCATGATAGCGCGCAGGGTTTGGTCAGTCAGAACAACGATCGAGTGTGACTGGAAATAGGGTCAGAGCTTCCTCGCTGAGGTGACCACTGCGAGGGGCATCTTTTCTAAGGTGGAATATCGGGTCTATGCGTCTGCCATTCGTATGCTGGTGTAGAAAATAGGCTTTTGCTCGCCCATGTCCTCCCAAATGAGAACGCTACTGACGTCAGTGGGTGATACAACGATATAGAGGTAGAGGGTGTCATCTTCTTCCGGTTTCGTCAGTACTAGCGGGGTTGTCAGGTATGATTTAAGGCGGCCAAAAGCCTCCTCGCATTTGTCATCCATCTGAACCTCTTGTTACCTCGCAGAATGTCGAAAAAAGGAAGGCATTTTTTGGTTGATATGGAGATGAACCTGTTGAGAGTGGCTATGCGACCAGTGATTCGTTGGATCTCCCTGCTGTTCTTTGGGCTCAGGATCTCAAGAATTGCAGAGATTTGCTTTGGATTTTCCTCAATGCCCCACTGAGTGACGATGTAACCAAGGAATTCACCGGACATCACTCCAAATGTACATTTTGCTGGGTTCAGTTTCATTTCGTATTCATTCAGTGTGAGAAAGCAATGCTTCAAGTGTCCGAGGTCATCGTTTGCACGTAGCGATTTGACCAACATGTCGTCAATATAAACTTCCATTGTGACTCCGAGTTGGTCGGCGAACATCTTATTGACGAGCCGTTGGTAAGTTGCACCGGCATTCTTGAGGCCGAACGGCATAACTTTGTAGCAGTAAGTTCTGCGGTCAGTAATGAAGGCCTTTTTTCTTGATCATCGGGATGCATCATGATTTGTTTAAATCCGGAGAAGGCGTCCATAAAGCTCAGTATTTCCTTGATGGCTATGGATTCGACCAATCGGTCGATGTGCGGCAAAGGAAAACTGTCCTTTTGGACATGCTTTGTTTAGGTCGGTGAAATCCACGCACACACGCCATGTTCCGTTCTTTTTGCGTACGACAAATGGGTTGGAGAGACATTCAGGGTATTGTAATTTGGTGATAGAATCGGTGGAGAGTAGGCGATCGACCTCGTCGTTAAAGGCTTTGGCGCGCTTAGGGCCCGAGCTTTCGTTTTTTCTGTCTGATGGGCTTGTGAGTTGAGTCGACGTTAAGTTCGTGAACGGCAACAGATGGATTGATTCTTTTCATATTTGTAGTCTCCCTAGCGAAGGCCGGGGTATTATCTTTTAGGAAAGAGATGATTTGTTCCTTAGGGTCGTCGCCCAAGTAAGCCTCTACTCGAACCATTTTGCCCGGATCATTGGCGTCGATACAGACCTCGGTGATTTCTTCTTTGAGAGGGTAATTTTTTTTGATAGGCCTGAACAGTGTATTGATGTGGGAATTTAACTGCCGAGCTTTAACTTCTTTTACTAGGAGGTCGCACGCTTCTCTTTGGTCACCACAAAGCGTCAGTATGTGGTTATCGTGTCCCCAAAACTTGATACATTGATGGTAAGTTGAGGGTATAGCCTTCATTGAGTGAATCCATGGGGTCCCGAGAATTACATTGTATGGTGTGCGGACATCGATGATGGAAAATTTGACGTTTTTGGTCACACCCAGGGAAGACACATTGAGTCGGATTGTTCCCAACACCGTCTCGGACGATCCATTAAAGACCGTAAATGATCAGACGAAAGGTTTGATGGTTGCAAGATCAATGCCCATTTTATCGAGAGTCCCTTTGAAGATAAGGTCGACCGAACTCCCAGTGTCAATTAAAATTTTAGTGACTTCGCAGTCCCTAATTCCGAGTTCGACAAGGAGGGGGTCGTTGATGCGCCCCGGTTCGAGCACCGACCTGCTTGGATCATGGACACGGCCGAAGATGGCGATCTTGTCAACCAGCTCAACCAAACAGAGGTTCACCCATCTGACCAAGCCGTGTACACTGACCGATACGTGTACACTGACCAAGACGTGTACACTGACCAAGACGTGTACACTGAGCGAGCCGTGTACAGAATCGACCCGCGTGCATCCGAGAATGACCTAAGGTTGGAACCATGATCTAATGACCGAATTGATCAAACTTCAGCCATTATTTCCGACCCATTCGACAATCTTAGACCAATGGTCAAGCCAGAAGCTAACTTTGAAAAGGAAGGATTTACTAAGTGGAAGCAACGATCAATTAACCTTGAAGATATCATGGAAAGCAGTAATGATATATATTCATTGTTTGAATCATATCTTCCAAACCACTAGGATTCTATGCACGAAATCACTTGGAGAATGTTATCAGCTCAATTACAGAGCTCCTCGAAGAAGAATCAGCTCAAATGGAGTTCAGAAGAAGGAGTTATGCCATTTACAGACTAGGTGATCTTCAGTTCTCGCAAATTCAGACATGTGCACATTCAGGTGAGCTGGACCGACACTGCCTTGGAGCTGGATGAGCTGATTGACACTATATTGGATGAGCTGAATACTCAAGTGAGTTGGACTGGCACTATCCTAGACGAGCTGAGCTGGATTGACACTCATTTGGACGAGCTAGTTCGAACTTCCGATCTGGTTCGACCACCCGAGAAGATACAATCGGTCAACACCCTTTCTGATGAACCAAGCCAATCTATTCAAGTTTCTAAGTCATGTAAATGGGCCAAAACTATCAGAAAATCTAAGGAAAACATGCTTGACGAATGGACTTGTTCTGGACTGCATTTGGGCCGAAATGTGGATCCAAACATTTCTATGGTTTACAACTTTGCCCAAGAATTAAACAAGATATTCCTTGGAATATTTTCTACCAAGCAGTCAAAGGAGAGTCCCAAGACAAGTCAAAACCGTGTGGAAGACCAGATCTAGTCTTTGTTTTCAGTCAACACATTTATGTAGTCAAGTCTTTGTTTTCGTTCTTCTATGCCTTGTTTTTAGCACATTCTTCTTTGGATCTCTACAACTTGTAATCCTATAAATATGGCCTAAGATCCACGAAATAAATCATTGAGTTTTCCCTTTTTATTTAAGTTTATCTCTTAGTTCTTTGTTTAGAACACTTCTTAGTTTCTTGGTGAGATTATCTCCAAATTCGAACCTTCTTTTGTTGGACCGGTGCGTCACATGCGGCAACGATCAAAGTCTGGTAGTATCATTGGGCCTTCCGCAACCACTTGTGTCACCATTCATTCCACCAGTCACCATTCAGTCGTTATGTTGTGTGTGTACTTCGGCCAAGTCTGTCGCAGAGAAAGTGATCTGCGGATCATTCTCTAGGACGATGGGCCAGTTTCTTGCCGTGATTGCTTTGCGACGAAACTCTTTAACCGATCGTACCGAATTAGCGCAAGGAGGAGAGCCGCCCATTATCACGTTCATTCTGGATTCTTTCGATTGGTTCAGTTGTACACGTAAGTCTGTCGCTGGCGTGGTCAATGGGCATTGGTCATCAGTAGTTAGTTCTTTCCTGCTCCTAGAGCTATTGAGTTTGACACATAGGTCAAGGACTTGAGAGTTCAGTTTGGCACGCAAGTCTGCGACATTGGAGTTCAGCTTGGTCCTAAGTCGACCTTTGCGGGATTGCTTCCGTCGAGGTGTGAATTTTCTTGCTCGGGTTTTGCGCGTAGATCGAAGGGCTGGTGAAGCTGTTTAGTCGCTTTGGGACTCGGTGGATTGTCCTGGGCTTTTCGCTTCAGCAAATGTCGGAGATCTATCTCCGGTGGCTCTTCGTCAGAGGGCAGATATGGAGGGCCAGCGAGTATCGTAAAGATCTTTCTGCGAGACTTTGGTTTGTCGTCGTCAGATGACGAGTTACCATCCTGTCGGGATGTCGTCACCTCGGCGCCTCGGGTAAGTCCACGTTCCTCCTGCCCTAGGCCTTCTTCTTATTTTCTTTTCTCTTTGTCAAGCTCTTGTTATTTTTCGTTGGTTTGGGTTCGGCGGGCTTGATGTTCGTTTGGCCGCTGGTGACGGCTGCGAGAAGAAGCGCGTGCAGTTGTTTGCACTCCTTGGTGTCGTGCCCCTTTACTTTTTGATAGTCTCAGTATCTGCTATCGTCAAAGGGAGCGGTCGGGTTGTTGGATGTGCCCGTACGTGGGGGAATGACCTTCCCATGTTCGTCCCTTTTCCAGACGTTCCAGCCTGGCTCGCGGACTACGCCTGCGGTGCTTGGTGCATCATCTCCGGCTACGGCATATAAGATAGTCTTTTTCTTGTCAGTTTTGGCGTAGGGAATGTGCTGTCTCGGCTCGATAGGCGCATCTGTTGACTTTGCCGCTGTCTGCTTTACTGTGTGTTCTGCTTTGTATAGAATGCGCGTTTATCCTCTTCTAGCATGATGAAGTTTTTAGAACGGTGGAGAGAATCTTGCAGGGTAACGGTGGGATGCGAATATATATATTTTTTCTGAATTCGGAATTAATCCATAGCTTATGTCGCATAGCTTCGACCGTTGCTTTGTCGGTAACGTGAACTTTCAAGACAACCTTCTTGAATCGCTCCATGTAATCCTCAAGACTCTCGGTGGAGAATTGGGACATTTTCCAAAGATCGGAGATATAATTTCCATCTCGAGTGAACATAACATAGTGCTTTAAGAACGCCGTGGACAGATCATGGAAATTATCGATGGATCCTTCCACTAGGCGAGAGAACCATGTCAATGCTGGTCCTTAGAGGCTCTCAACGAAAAGCTGGCAAGATCCGGCGTCCTTCTCCTCGTCGGTGAAGTGTGCTCGGGCGACAGCTATGCTAAAAGTTTTCATATAGTCGGTAGGGTCCGTTTCACCGCTGTACGGCTGGATTCAGAGTTTGTCCGTCAGTCGGATCTTAACGTCGGTAATCCTTCGGATAAAGGGGTTACGAAAGGTAGCCTTGAGGACCCTCTCAATCTCCGGGGCTGAGCTGGTTACACGGTGGATTTTAGAGTGTATGTCCCGCAGCGAGTTTTGGAGTTGAGCGATCTGTCGGCTCGTGGCAGGGTCCAAGCTTTGGAGATGCGGTTCAGGGCCAGACGTCACTTGCTCTACCGTGTTTGTATCTTGTTCGGGAGCGCCTGTAAGAGGTTTGAAAGAAAAGAGCTGCCATCGGACCGTAGGAGGGTTGCTGGAGGTCCCAGGAGCGGGGGTAATAGTGGCAGCAAAATATCGAGATGCTCATTCGTCGCCTTTTGTATCTCGTCCTGCTGAGCGAAGCGCGCCAAGATTATGTCAATGATCTCGGTCATAGTGGGCGCGACGACGGCGGGGGAGGGGGGGAGGATTTTCTTAGGCGATAGAATCTTCAGGGTTCATTATTTAAATCGGAACGTTACTTCGGTAGAGCCCCACTGTGGGCGCCAAATGTTAGATCTGAGCTAGGTTAAAGCGAACAAAGACAACCGGACTCGAGTTGTGGGCTATCCCAAGACGTTATATGGAACAGTAGGATGTTTTGTTGATATTTTACTGGGAGAAACACATAAATGAGGGTAAGCCGGTGCTTAGAAAGCTCCTTGGAAAACAAAGATCGGCCAAAAACAAGAGAGGAGTCAAAACCTAACTGTAGCTGTCGAGTGTGCTTGTTCCCCTTGCTTGCTCCCCGTCCCTTCCTTATATAGTTGTTTGGAGGTACCTTAGTTCTGATTCGTCTTATTGAGCTTTTACTCGTCGGGCCGAACATTCAGGCCGATGGAACATGCCACCAAGCCGTGTATCCCCAGCCATCCCAGCAAGTCGACCAGAGATGGTGTTTATCGGCTAAAAGCATTATGGAGCGAAGCCGAATGTTATTAGTCGCGAGCCGAACCGAATGGTTTGAATCTTAACAGGCTAGGCTGGGTATTTCGCAGGCCTTGTAGGGGATATAATCCACCTTTTACAAGGTAACTGACACATCTTATAAACTTTGTTTTCTTCTGCTGTGGGATCTTATAAGGTTACTGACACATCTTATCTCCACCTTTGTCTTGTGAAGATAGTGATGATGTCAAGACGATTTCATAGGTTTTTCTACACGAGCTATTTTCATCTGCAGTTAATGGTGAACTTTTCAAGAACCAGAGCCTTTTACGGCAACTCGAGAGCCTGAGGATGTTTGTCAATTCTTCTTTTGTAGGAGACAAAAACACTTGTTCAAAGATGTAATGAGTTCAGATCAGTGTACTAGTTGTGGACACTGAAGACAAGCTTGCCTTGAGTTGTTGAAGCCCATCTAGGACCATGATTTCTATGATATGACAAACTGAATTATTTGGTTATATAATGATAAAAAAGAAATATAATATACAATACTTGATACCAAAATATGATGAACAATAATGGTTTTGTGTGGAGGCGAGACACTCTTTCTTTAATTCTTTAATTGCCCGTAGTGTGACGGTGTTTACGCAATCAGAATACAAGGATACAACCACACTTCGACTATTCCGCATCACTCAGAATAGAAGATAACGAACCTCTTTTTGTGTTATACTCTCAGACACAAAATAAAAAAAAATACTAGCATAACTATTTTAAGTGAGAGAGAGTAAATTTTTGTTGTTAAATGTCCATTTTTCTATGATGCTAACAAGTCTTTTTATAGAAAAATAATGAGAAGCACAAAGTTCATTTTCAACAAAAAAATGAAACTTCATGGTGCATTAATGGAGAATTTAATTATTGTCAACTATTATGTGAATTTATTCCACATTTTGACCAAAAAATTAAATAGTAAAATTATTATTGTTTGACCAATTAAAAAAATAATATTTTTTAAAATAGATTCCTTTTTTATATCTATTAATAATAGCAATCCCAATTAATTCATACGGTTGCCTCTTTTCGTTATAATTTTACTCATACCTATCTATTGTGTCTTTTCGTTTATAACTATTTACGATAATTAGTATGTATCCTTTCGTTCTAAAGTTGTATCTTTTTCCTTTTATATCTTTTGAACTCTGTATAATCCCAATTAATTCATACGGTTGCGTCTTTTCATTATAATTTTACTCACACTTGTCTATTGTATCTTTTCGTTTATAACCGTTTATGATAATTAGAATGTATCTTTTCGTTAAAAGATGTATCTTTTCTCTCTTATTTCTTTTGAACTATATATAAATTGGATTGCAATTTTTTGCATCATCATAATTTCACTTTCACTAAAACGCATCTCTTCGCTCTCAGCGATCTCCAAGCAATTATTAAACATTTTTTTCTGATTTCTGGCCGACATTGCGATGGTTGTTTTCTCTTCTTATTTATTTTATGATTTTAATACATTTAGATCACTGGTTATTATCATTAAATCAGTGGAAGAAATTTATAATTGAAAAGACCATAACGGTGCAGTCATCTTTACACATATCTTTATATTTCTTCATGTGTTATTTTCAGAGATTAAGAACTATGATTACAAGGTTTTTAGATTCTCAGAATTCGTCACGGTGTTGAGTAATCTCCATTTGACATGGTTAGTTTTAGTATTTGTTTTTGTTTCAATTGATGACGACCTTAAGATGATAAATGCAGATATAAATATAAATATATTTTATTATGTAACAAATATATATGATATCAAGTATACACATTTTAATAATATTAAAAGTTTAACCGTTTAATAAAGTGTTTTTTTATTTAGTCATAAGCTCAACTGAAATTATAGTTGAATACATATAATTGTTTTTGGCACTAACATTTACAAGTATCTTTATTAATAGTTATTGTATGAATAATAAGAAATTAATATTGAGATTATCATTTTTTTTTCACTTTCTTACAAACTTAGGTGATACGTTGTGGAACTATATGCAACCAGCCAAAACTAAATTGATTTTAGATAACTACTTGTTCTTATCCACAACTTTATTGATTTCTATTTAAAGTTTGAATTGAGCTATAAATTTATGTAACTTTTAATCGTTAGAATAAAATTTACATTCAAGAAAAGTAGACAAAATTCTCTTAAGTCCAAAGATTCAATGCATCTAACAATGAGACCAGCAGTTGCTTCCCGAACCAGTGGTTGCAATGCTTCGGAATAACTGCGATGTTTCATATATTATTTAAATGATTAACCATTAACAATTTCCTTTCACGCAGAATTCAAAACCTTAATAAGTTTCTTTGACAGTTATTTCAATATTTACCTTCTTCCCTTTAAATCAAAACTAATTTCGCTCAAACAAATTTACTCAATCATTTTTGTGACCTCATTTCTTTTCACACCAATTTTATTTTGAAATATGGTCATACATGGCTAATTTAGTGCGTTCATAGATTGGCGGTTTTTCTCCGGTGACTTGTTCTACAAAACTGTTCTCCGGTGTTTTTCCATTTTCCGAACTTTGGAGAAAATGGGTTTTACTTTCAAATCTTAGCAAAGGGATTTGGAATGGAGTTTCCATTATTCTTACTGTTTTTGGAGAATTCATTGGTTTTATGGTACAAAATATCATGTATCAAGGTTCGCTTATGGGACATAGTAAATGAAAAAGGGTTTGAGATCAGAGTGCCATGTTCCTTCATGCATCAACTTTGGAGGACCAACTTTCGATTCTATATAATCTGAACCTTGTGAGAATGAAGATGCATGCTTTGAAAAACCTTGCTTACTAATGTGAGTCACCACAAAGTTTACTTTATCACCAAATATGTTTGTACGGATTCATTGGCAGGGGAGAATCCAGAATATATTATTAGTGAGTGGACATTTTAGTAGATATTCAAATTAGAAGGACATCATAAATGTATAATACTAAGTGGGCATAACAAATTTTTCAATGGGGGCACAATTGTGTTTTGGTTAAAATGATGGCAAAATTTAAACAAAGTTCCTACATAATATTTCTTTTTATAGAAGAGTGGGCGCACTTGCACTCTAATAATAGCAATCCCAAACATTGTTAAAAGGTTATGTGCTTTTTAAAAATTGTGTCTTTTCATTATATTAAAATTATATCTTTCATTATTTGTTTAAGAGTTGTGTATTAGTTAATATTTAAATTAAAAAATGTAATTATTTAAATAAAAAATTGTGACTATTCATATAAATATCATTTAAAAATAACTACCTCTTGTTTGAAAAGATGTAACTATTTAAAATGAAAAGTTGTGACTATTCATATAAGTATCATTTTAAAATAACAAATAGCAACCTTTGGTAATAAACTATTTTCTCTAATGCTTATGTCTTTTCATTCTAAATATATAGTATAGATTAAACTTTAGATCATTTAACTTATAATCACACAAAGTTATATTATAACTGACTAAAAGTAATTGTGAAAAGATGCAACAGTTAATTTTAAAAATTAAATCTTCATCATCAAAAGCTGCCTCTAATAGTCATGATATTGATATGAAAAGTTGTATCTGTTGCTTATGAAAAGTTGTATCTGTTGCTTATGTCTATTCATCCTACATTTATAGTGTGTGTTGTACAACACTTGGCTTAAAATCCCATCATTCTTTCCAAGAATATTTTGTATTCTCTGTTTACTAAATGGGTAAATGTTCAGTAACCGTAATTCATCAGCGCAAGAGATTAATCGATGAAGTTAATAATTTGCCTTCAAAAGTACCAAGACTGTCTAATACTTATCTGCATGATCAAAGATCCATTATTCCACAATTTTTCAACGAAAAAGGTTATTACGTGTTTCGTATATATTTTTTTTAAATATACTACTTACAAATTTAATATTCTAACTATATTTGAATATATATATATTTAAATATTTATTTATGTAGGGAGTTCGTCATCATTGCCTGTTTATGGTAAACATATTATCTTTTAAAATTTTAAATTATGGTTATCCAACATCGGATATTTTTTTTTGTTGGGCTACCAACCTCATACGATTATTTTTACTCTCATATATAGTAAATCGATCGATATTCATTCCCTATACGTTAATTTAGAAGTTTTAAACTATCAATCTCGATGGCCACTATTTCAATCGGTAGATACAGTAATGGTTACTATCGAGTAAAATAAACAAGATTTCATTAATAATATCAATCTTAGTTAATTTTAAAGGATGTGTTTTTTCATTATAATTTAACTCATATCTCTTTATTGTACTTTTTTGTTCATAATAATTAGTGCCATATGCTTTTTAGTATATAAAAGTAAATTCTAAAAAGTGGCATATGCTTTTTAGTAAAATTAGTTCACGGTAATAACTTAAAACTGCATATATACTTTAATTCGTGTGCTTTTAGTAACTGGTACTAACACATTTGTATTTTTATTACAAAATTTATGAAAAATCTCTAAAAATATAAATGTGTGTATGATGACTTTGTAACATATTTATTTTCCAAAAAACAATAATATAAAATGTGACACATATTTATTTTATAATATGAGTTTTCGTGCGGTAGCACACAGGTTCTTTACCTAGTTTTATCAATATAAAAAATCAATACATATATTTGGTTTATAAGATAAGTTAATGAACATGAAGTCAACTAACAAATCAAAACATAAATCCAATCAAATATCTAATGTGTGTATTTGCTACTTTGTACAAGTTTCTCAAATCACACACATTGGACCTCCATTTCTCATTCAAATAAAATTCATTTTTGACATATGACTATACTATTCATAATGTTCAAAAAATAGCTCCAACAATCTCCCACATGAATAGAAATGACTCTAAACACCAGACGACTCGACATATTTGACTTCCTAGACAAGACTCGACAAGACTCAACTAAGGACTTTTGAGAGTACAAGCGAAAAAATCACTGCATGATGAGTTGGTAGCATTTTTCAGCCTTGAACCAATCATTGTTAATAGCTATCGGATTTACTCGGCCAGGTAGTGAACATGATGTCTTGAACCACCTAGGCTTTGGTGTAAAACTAGACAATAACTATAACACAGTTTCATTCTCTCACAGAATTAGGTTCTCTGTTGTGTTCATTTTGACCGTGAACAGTCCTGGTTAATCATGAGTGAACTTGGAGAATATAGTCTTTCCTTCATTCTCCTAGAAACGGCCCCATTTCACACTCACAAGATGATTTGCCATTAGTTTTGTTTAGAGGAGTATCATGTACTACTCCATTCATATCTCAAAACTATAGACACAAATCATTAAAAGCAAATGTTTATCCTCTATTCCTTACATTTATCATTGTTTAATCATCCTAGGATCTGGGTATAAACCGAAGTCTTACAGTGCTTTGGACATATTTAGTTTGACTTAGTTGTCTCCTTGAACCTATTTCGTGGGATCTCCAGTCATTTAGGTAGAGTTACCGCCAAACCTCATCTTAATTCACAGGCATTAACCCATTCCTCTTGATGATATAACAATATGATCTCATGATACACCTTTAATATAAAGATCCTAGGTTGTCATCATAATGAACATAATCTCTTGAGATTAGTCGAGATTAATTGTTTAATGATTTTTGTCATCTTTTTTTTCTCAAGATACAACTAACCATTATATAGATACAACTAACCATTATATACAAAACTTAGTGCATGACACTAATTTATTTTAATCATATTGTGATAATTATCACTAAGTTCGTATGACATCTTGCCAATGACTTTATGTGGTAAGCAAAGTTTCCCCCACATTTCTTGAGATACCTAAAAAACATGCATAATTATATTTAATATCTCTTAAGGGTTTAGAAAAGTTAATCTACAACTCCTTTAGAGTTAAATGAATAAAAAGTAATTTTAAAAATTATTATAATTTAAAAAAAAATGTATTTCATTTTCAGAGATTCACATTTTTCAAACAACTATTTCCATAGTTCTCTCAAGTTTATTTATAAATCCAACTTATATGTTTTGAGATTTTCCAAAAACATATTTTTGCTTTTAAGCAAATATATGTATCATTACAAGATATTATTTGTATCACCAAAACAACAACTCTCTTTGGTTATTTTCAATCATATTTACTTTAGAAACTACAATATACATGTCAGTTTCAGTCATATTAATATGATATTTCTCATTTTTTATAGTCAATTTTTATAGGGCTCACGTTAAAGCATTGACGAAATATGAATGTTTTGATCACTATCAACAACATTATATTACCTATGGCAAATAATTCATATGTGGCATAACTCTTCCAAACTTAATTTGGGGCGTCAACTCACGAACTTCATTTCCATCTATACCATTTGATCTTTTAAGATCAAAATGTTTATAATATTTTTTACATAAAACATGATCCCTTAAGAACCAAAATGTTGTATAACCTTGGTATATTTCACTATACTTTGAACTTGAATCATTTTTCTTCTCTCATGGTTCCATGTACTTAATAATCAAATTAAGTTACACCATTAAGAGAAAATCTGCAACAATAAAATAAAAATGTTACTCATATTCTTGATAATTAAGTCAAACAAGTCAAAGCATTAATACATATTTTACCAACCTAAAAACAACATCTTTAACAATTTATTAACAAAAGTTAAGATACCAAAATGAAATTCTAAAGTCTAGACTGGACAACACAACTCTAGCAATTTTTACTTTAAATAATGCCAAAGAATAACTTTTGATTATGTCCAAACAATTACTAAACCAAAACCAACCCATGTAGCAAACCGCTTTAGAATAACTTAACAAATTTCACATCAAACTTATTCAAGTTCTAATCAGTTGCTGAATATCAAAGATCAATCTAAATGGCTTAGCTATCAAATTAAAAATTTGCAGAACTATTAAACCATAATAATCGAGAATCTGATGGAAATGAATTGATTTTCGATCATAATGAATTTCCTTCATTCCTGTTTTCAAGATAAACACACTAAACAAATTATCAGTTTTCGTTAGTATAATAACGAAAAAAATAAAGATTTAAGATTGTAGGACCTACAATATGGTAAACTGAATTATTTGTTTATATAATGATAAAACAAAAATAAAATATACAATACTTAATACCAAAATATGATGAACAATAACGGTTTCGTGTGGAGGTGAGACACTCTTTCCTTAATTTTTTAATTGTCCATAGTGTGACGGTGTTTACGCAATCAGGATCCCATGATACAACTACACTTCGAATATTCCGCATCACTCAGAATAGAAGCTAATGAACCTCTTGTTGTGTTGTACTCTCAAACACAAAAAAATAATAATAGCATAACTATTCTAAGTGGGAGAGAGTAAACTTTTGCTGTTGAATGTCCATTTTTCTATAATGCTAACAAGCCTTTTTATAGAAAAATAATGAGAAGCACAAAGTTAATTTTCAACAAAGAAATGAAACTTCCATGGTGTACTAATGGAGAGATTAATTCTTGTAAATTATTATGTGAATCTATTCCACATTTTGACCAAGAAATTAAAGAGTAAAATTTTTATTGTTTGACCAATTCAAACAAATAATATTTTTTTAAATGGATTTCTTTTTTATATTTTATCAATATAAAAGATCAACATATATTTGGCTTATAAGATAAGTTAATGAACATGAAGTCCAACTAACAAATCAAAACATAAATCCAATCAAATATCTAATGTGTGTCTTTACTACTTTGTACAAGTTTCTCAAATCACACACATTGGACCTCTATTTCTCATTCAAATAAAAATCATTTTTGACATATGACTATACTTTTCATAATGTTCAAAAAATAGTTCCAACAGCCCGGGTACCACATTGCAGACATTTTCAGTACCTGTAAGAGAGCTGTCGTTGATGCCATTCTGCTGCAACAACTAATTATAATAGCTCTTTGTAGGTTCGGTGCAAATCCTCGGGAAATAGCAATGCTACTCCGAAGTTAACTGCCCTTTCATTTCCAGTTTCTTCTAAGAATACTTTTGCACAGACTTTTAAGCTTACTGCACTATATTAATAGTTCTCATATTTGTGGTCTAGGATCAGTCAAAACAGAACACACTTCCAGATTTTGATGCCTACACTATCAGGACGAAGGCTCAGGTAAATATTGCTTGACTACTTCATCAATAGTCGTCATTCTGCTGAAAGTTGAAACTACTTAGTTGGTTATGGCTAATCATTGGTGATATCGAACGGTATGTGGCTATGGGATTGTTTATTAGGCTAAGAGGAAAGCCGATGGACAGAGTTTGCCATTAAATTTACGGGAACAAAATGATATATTTTGTCAATGGAGCACATTGTTTTTGGTTTGAAAACTTGGCTCATGTGTTTTCCGTACAGGTCCATACCTGGTAATCAGAATGCTGGAGTGCTTCCGGTAAGTAACTAAGAATGATAGGGTAACGAACCTCGGACACTTTTTGACCTACCTTATGGGAAAAAACTTTATTATAGAGTATGAAAAGGCTATCTCATGCTAGGTTGCATGGAAGTTTCATCTGACGTTTGCTTCACACTTCAGAATCGCAATTAGAATCGGAACTTTGTGAAACTTTACGGAATTTCGCTTCCAAAACGTTTCTAAAATATCTTATTTAAAAATAAGTTGGAAGACTACGATTCCGTTTAGAAAAACTATGTTATAAATAAATAAAAATATCAAATCATGTTTTTGTTTATATAAAATCTAAAATTTAATAGTAAAAAAAATAGAGAGAACAAATGTTTAAGCTAATACTTTATCTTAATGTAATAACTTTTTATTAAAGATATAGCATATACATTATATTATGTCTATTATTTATGAAATAATAAATAATTCATATAATAACTTCATATAAACTTCATTTATGTATATTTTTAGAATTTTAACATGAAATCATTTAAAATTATTATAAATGAATAAATGTACTATTTTTAATTTGTAGCATACAATTTTCAGTCATAAATTTTATAAAATTTTGTTATATTTTAATACTAGGGTAAACCCGCCCTACGGACGGGCGATTAAATAAATTAATATTAAAATTATATTTTAATGTTTGATTTATTTTAACTGTAGGTAACATTGACATTCATAAAATTTATACAAAATTTTTGTTACTATACATTTTTAGTTGTAGTTGTGGAGATTTGGGTTTTCATTTACTTAAATTCGGGGCTAACAATTGGATACTCACATATTTTGTTTTGTATCTATTTTTTGTTGGGATTTCATTTTTTTTCATGCTCGTGTCTGCACCTATTTTTTTCTTATTGTTATGGTTTTCCATAAAGCACCAAACATTTTGACTTCGTTGTTTAGGAGTTCGAGCTCGAATTTGGATTAATATTTGATATTGGTTGCTACGTTTGTGTTCTTACATGGACCAATGTTTTTTAGTTGGAGATGATTCTTTTTGTATGTCTGAGTAAAAAGTTTATTGCTCATGATTCTACGACGTTGCTTGTTGTCTTCTTGCTACGATGATGTGTGTTGAGGTTAAGGAAACAGTGAGCTGAATATTGTATGCCTTTTGCTATACTATATGTATTTTTGTGGGGATATGATATTTATATTTTATGGAGAATGTGAATGTGTTAGTGACCGCCAATTTTAATTTTGTGTTTCCATTCCGGTGCGACAAAAATTTAGACCATGACTTTATTAGGTAGACTCTGCTATATATTTTGTGGATAGTTGTATCAGATTTTAATGAGTATAAACGAACTGAAGAAATAAGAATGGGAGATGTACCATGGAGAAAAAGAAATATGAAAGTTATAGGTGATACTGATACCAACATTTACCCAAACCATAAATCCTTTCTGATGGCATGATTACACATGCTATTTCACGAAGTAACGCTTTTGCGAAGCGGCCTTGCAATTTCCTCACCCATACTAACAAAGTTCAGCTATTTATAGCGAGTCCAGATTTTTTTGAATCCATATAGCGTGTTAACAGTGTAAAACTTCGAGCTATCAAATTTCAGTGCATAATCTCCTCGATAAAATCTGCAAATATAGTAGAATATATATATATCAAATTTATGAAGGTAAAATGCAGAGAAAATGAAACTTTGACTGTATGACATGTTGTTTCGACAATATAGGTCTCAAAACTTGTGTCTTTTAGGAATTGATCTCAAAGACATACCTATTGGCACCAATCCAAGTTGTCAAGTCCTTTTTAATCCAACCACATATAACATTTCGGAAAAAAATTGATCAAAGCATCTTTATCTTCTTCATCCCAAGCTTCCATTATAACATGCTTAGTATTTTCCCAGCTCTCAAATATTCCATCAACAGTCAATCTCTCTGCAAACTCAATTCAAAAAATGAAATCATCATCAATATTGTATGTACAATACACAAAGGATCTCTTAATGTAAGAGTTAAGTCCAGTGAATGTTTGTTTTGATAAGCATCCACACTTACTGAATATTTTGAATAGTAGCCAAAGTAGAAGATTTTTATAGCCAATTTCTACCACATGTATGACATACATACACCACTTCATGAGTCTTAAAAATGAATTTGAAGCTTCACATTCTTTCATAATCAGATATTTAGATATTAACAGCAAGCTTTAAGCTGAAAAAACAGTAATACATATATGGTTATCACGTTTCTCCATGAACTCACAACTTTCTAAGATTCATCATGTTGGACAAAAAAATAATAGCCAAACTAACCGAAAATTGAAACAAAGAGCAATCTGAACAATATCAATTAAAGAATTGTAAGCTAAAGTACAACACTTTAAAGAGATTTATTTTTTTGTTCAACGGAACTACCTTAGCATAGGAGGAGCATGTTGCCGCCTCTTTTTACATTCCTGGAAGAAGAAGAGATAATTAAATCGATGAACTGATGATTTTTTGGGAAGGAAATTTACACATTTACAGTAGCAGATTCACAGAGATGAATGAATGAGGATGAGTTAGCCACTATAATGAGAAATAAAGTTCTACTGCTAGTAGGAAATGTAATGATGTTGCTCAAAGGATAAAGCCTTACCTTTATATAGTTAGATAACTATTAACTTCAAAGGGATAAGAAGAACTGAATGAATGAATGTGGTTGTAGTGGGCCAAGATTAAAAAAAAATTAATGGCGTCGAATCAATGCAACTTGTAACGTCTCTGATGAGAAGAATCACATACGAAACGCCACAAACAGAGATCGACGCACATATTACTCAGAAGATACATCTCATGAAACCTTGCCAAAATTTCATTAATTTTTGGTAAAAAATACACAGATTTAGCAAAATACGATGAACCCTAGAAACGACTGTCAGGGACTCGTAATGAATACGAAGACTATAGCTCTTATAAATATGCAAAGATTTTGTGTGTTTTAAGCCCATATAATGTTATTCAAACCCTATAAAATATTATTTGTTAAGCCCATTAGAAAAGAAAACGAAACCAAACATCTGATCTGTATATGAAAAGGACACATGTCAGCTTATCATTTACCCATTTGATGAGGTGGCAACACTATGATGGAGGAAACTGTTTTTTATAGTAATAGATAGATATACGCTAGAATTTGACCCACGCGGAGAATTTGTCCCGCGCTCCCGAGGGTATTTGATTAAACTTGTGTTGAACATAAACTCATAAATTGTTGGTTTTATAAAAAAAATCTCATGTATATTTTTTATGTTTTGTAATTTACGTATAGAGTGTAATATATTATATTATAATATAGATGTTTGATAATAATTTTTTATTTGTACATAGTATTATATTTAATATTTTTTATTTGTACATAATATTATATTAAAAATTTATAACTTGATGCAATTTGATGTAATTATACTATTCATATATTAACATGTTGTTTTTTTTTGTAAATTATTTAAAATTAAATAACATATTAAAAATTATTAATGTTCAATATATGAATATCGATTTCGTTATATAAACTTTGGAATTGTAATTATTTAGTTTAAATTTATTTTAAATGCAGTGGCATAAAAAGAAACAGAAAAATGAAGTACTTAATTTATCGTAAACGAAAATGCTAATATTTTAAATAAAATAAATATTTTTTTATATATTGCTATTCATGTTTCCAAACAATTCTCATTCATAGTGTTATTCATATTTTCAAAAAGTACCAAAAGGTACTCTAGTTTCAATAGATTATACAAGAATTTGATTTGCGCCCTCGCGCTGGTGTTTGATTTAATTTCTGTTGAACGTAAACTCATAAACTGCTGATTTTATAGAAAAAATTCATGTATATTTTTTTTTATGTTTTGTATTTATATATAGAGTACAATGTATTATATTGCAATATAGATGTTTGATAATAGTTTTTTATTTGTATATAATATTATACTAAAAATTAAACTTGATGCAATGTGATGTAATTGTAATATTCATATATTAACATGTTTTTTTGTTAATTTATTTTAAAATGAAACAACATAATAAAAAAATTTAATGGTCAATATATGAATATCGATTTGGTTAGATAAACTTTGAAATTATAATTATTTAATTTAAATATATTTTAAATGCAATGGCAGAATCTGTAAATAAAAAAATGAAGTACTTAATTTATTGTAAATGCAAATGTTAAATCTGTAAATAAAAAGAAATATTTTTTATGCTGCTATCCATGTTTCCAAACAATTCTCATTCATTGTGTTTTCCATGTTTCCAAACAATACCAAAATGTATTTCAGTTTTAATAATATATATATATATATATATATATAGACATACGCTTCCAACACGTACCCGCTTCCTAATTTTTTTAAATATTTCGCTTCAGCGCTTCAATGCGATTCCGCGTACATGCTTCCAATTCCATGTAATATAGGTCTTAAGAACGTAAATTCCGACTGCATCATCCTTGAGCACCTTGAACATGACAAGCCTGATATTTTGAAGAGGGAAATAGACGTGTATGGCTACTCCATGTATAAAGCTTTGGGACTAAAACTTTTAAGCATTCATATTTGGGGGAATTTCATTTATACCCTAAGTTTGATATCACTTTGCAGATTTACCTTTAATGAATGATTATTTGTAAAAATACCTATTTTTCGATAAAAATAGACTTAGTTAATTTTTTAAATATTTATAAAATATTTAGAAATTCAACCCCACCCCTTTAACACTAAACCCTAAACAATAATCGTTAAAGTGTAAACTCAATGTTAATATATTTTTGATAGTGTATATTTTGCAAAATGGTACTTAACTTATGCTATTTTTGGCAATTTCTTTTCATATTTCAATCACGCAACTATTCAATTCTATTGTTTTCTTCTGCACACGTGAAGGGTGTTCTTAATGGGGATGTTAAGGTAGGAAACTTTATTTTCTTTAGAAAGAGTAGTAAAGGCTATTTCATTGAATTTAACTTCGCCATGGTTAGCAATTCTCTTATCAATATCTTTTTCTAGCAAATGTTGTAGGTTTATCTTCTCTGTTTCTAAATAATACATGTTTTAACACTTTTTACTTGTTTCTAAAAGATCAATGTTTTAGATTTTCTATGTACTTTTAATAATGAATTGTAAATTTCCAAAAAATATTAATTGACAAATTTGAAATTATTGAATTGTTATTGGTTAAAGTTTATGGAAAACTGTTATATTTTAAAATTTTCATGCATTGATAGCTAAATATTAAATTTTTCTTAATATGTGTGAAAATTTTAAAATATGTAATATTTAGAAACAGACGGAGTATAATATAATGTGAGGCACCGTAAAGCTGGAGCTAACAAAATGTTTGTATTCATAGTTCGAATTATGTTCCCACTCAGCGATATTAATCTCCGTCTTGCATGTATCGCTTAACTAGGATTTGCACCAGAAGTAAAGGAGAGCCGGTAAACTTCTCCTCTCTTGCATTTGGGCTGGACTTAAGTAAAACAAATTGAACTAAAGCTGCCTCTTATATGTTTTGCAGGTAATTAAAAGTAGCTTCAGATCTACCAACCGCCAGCAAGAAGTGACCAGTAGGCTTGGACATTTTCCCCGGACCCGAGGATCTGATCCAAAACTGACCCAATTTTTTTTGTTTCGGGTGTGAATCGAACTGATCTTTTTACCCTATTGGGTTTTGTTGTGGAAGATCTGCGGGTGTTGGATCCGACTCGACCCAAATCCTAGACCCGATAGGGCACCCGAAATACCCGAAACTTCTATTATATATTAGGTATTTATGGGTGTTTCAGTACATTTTGGTATCATGTTTATTTTTAAAGTTTTAATATGGATTTTTTTTGTATGATTTTTGGGTTTAATTCGGATAACCGAATAAATTCAAGAATTTTTCATGTATTCGGGTCAAATTTTGGGTAAAATTTTTAATTTTTAGATATTTAAATATTTTTAGGTATTTTTGTGTGTTTGGGTATTTTTTGGGGCCGGTCCTGAACCGATAAATTCATATTACCCTATTGGATCTAACTATATATAACCCGAACCGATATGGATTCGACATGAATCGAATTGAACCCAAACCAACAAATTCTAATTACCTTATTAGATCTAAATATCTAAGATCCGAAGGACCCATACCCGATAAGACCCAAACCGAACCCGATGACTCGAATGCCCATGTCTAGTGACTAGTAATTTTTTTAAAACACAGTCAACAACCACACATGATATTGTAACAAAAATCCAATCAAAATAGATTCTAAGCAATAAAAAAAATGGAATTAAAATGTTTTGTACGGTCATGTAGAACAAGTCTTCTTCAAATAAGATGCGGATTTTATCTCTTTGCATATCAACGTTCACTCATAGTGATTTCCCATATAACTTTAACTTTTGGTATCTTTTTTTATGGCTTCTTCTTCTTGCAGTCGGAGATACAGCGTTTTCCCTTGCTTCAATGGGGAAGATGTTCGCAAATCATTCCTCAGCCATCTTCTCAAGGAACTCGACCGTAAGTCAATCATTACATTTATAGACCATGGGATCAAGAGAAGCCGCCCTATCGGCCCTGAGATTTTTTGGCAATAAGAGAATCTATAATCTCAATCATCGTCTTCTCTAAAAACTATGCTTCATCCACTTGGTGCTTAAATGAGTTGGTGGAGATCCACAAGTGTTATATGGAGTTGGACTATTTTCTACGGTGTTGATCCTTCTGATGTTAAAAAAACAGACATGAGAGTTTGGAATGGCCTTTGAAGAGACAAGTAAGGGCAAAACAGAGGATGAGAAACAAAGGTGGAAGCAGTGGCGGACCTAGAAATTTATTTTACCGGTGTCACTTATCAAATAGATAAAAAAATATAACTAAAGGTGTCAATTGGGAATTAAACTGTCGTTTATGGGGTGTTAGTGGCTTCTAAGTAACCATTTTTTCTAGCAGATCTTAATGATTTGTACACAAGTTAGTTTATTTGATAATTTTAGGGGTGTTATGTGACCCCCTATTCCCTTACTACATCCGCCTCTAAGTGGAAGCAAGCTCTAACATAGGTAGAAAATATGGCCAGAGAGGATCTTCGAAATTGGTATATACCTTGTCTTCTATTACATATTTTTTTTTGTGTGTGTGCTTGTATTGGTGATCTTTTAATCTTTAATTACATAGTTGACTATTGTTATTTAGGTGTAACGAAGCCAACTTAATTGATAAGATAGCTGACGATGTGAATAAACGTATTCCACCATCCAATGGTTTTGGTGATTTCATTGGGATCGAAGCTCATTAGAGGCAATGAATCCATTGTTGTGCTTGAAATATGAGGAAACTAGAATGGTCGGGATTGTAGTGCCTTCAGGGATTGGTGAGACTACCATAGCAAGAGCTCTTTTCCGTCAACTCTCTACCCGATTTCACTATCGGGCTTTCGTAGCTTGTAGAAGAACCATCCAAGATGACTATGGCATGAAGTTGTGTTGGGAAGAGCGATTTCTCTCAGAATTTCAATTTCAAAAGAAATTGAAGATATCTTATTTAGGGGTGGTGAAGAAAACGTTAAAACTCAAGAAAGGTCTTGTTTTTCTTGGCGATGTTGACGATGTAGAGCTACTCAAAACCTTAGTGGGACGAACTAAATGGTTAGGATCAGGGAGAAGAATTATTTTCATCTCTCAAGATAGGCAACTTCTCAAGGCTCATGAGATTGAACTTTTTCATAAGATGAAGTTCCCATCTGAATATGTTTCTCTCAAGATGTTATGTCGACCTGATTTTCGGCAAAACTCTCCATCTAGTGGCTTTATGGAACTCACTGTTGAAGTTGAAAAGCTTGCCGGTAATCTTCCTTTGGGTCTCAATGTCTTGGGTTCGTCTTTATGAGGAAGGGGCAAAGATGAGTGGATGAAGATGATGCCTACGCTTCTAAATGATTTGGACGGGAAAGTTGAGAAAACATTAAGTCAGCTACGATAGGTTAGGTGGCAAAGACGAGGAGTTATTTCTCTTCATTGCATTTGCACATTTACTCAATGGTTTGCAAGTCAGTTACATCAAAGACTTGCTCGGAGATAGTGTCAATACTGGGCTTAAAGTGTTGGCTTGTAAGTCCTTCATACTTATAACATCGCATGAAACTATAAAGATGCATAACTTGCTACATAAGTTGGCTAGAGAAATTTTCCATGGAGAGTCCATAAACAATCTTTGAAAGCGCCGGCTTCTGGTGTATGTTGAGGACATTCAGGATGTATATACAGATAAAACAGTAAGTCTTTCTGTAAATTCTCTTCATGGAAAACTTTATAAAATAAAGTGCTTACAATTGTTAAGATTGTAGTTTTCTTGGGATACTGTTTTTTTTTCATGGCACGGAAACTGTTCTAGGAATATATTTCAACGCATAAGCACTCGAGGAACCATTTTCAATGGAAAAAAAATTGTTTGAAGGCATGCGTAATATCCAGTTTCTCATAGTTATAGACTATGTTGGTTATTGGGTTCCACAGGGAAGATTGCATCTACCTCAAGGCCTCTTTTATTTACCCCGTAAATTCAGATTTCTCAGGTGGGATGCTTATCCATCCAAGTGCTTGCCTTCTAATTTTAAGGCAGAGCATCTTGTTGGACTCATAATGAAAAACAGTTCTATATTTATTTTCTAAGTTATGTGTATCGAGTATCTGTTTAACATGTTTTTGAGCGTATATGTTGAATTTTTCCCTGTTTGTTGTCACTTTTCAGTCACTTGGAAGCTTTAAGAAGTTGATTATGAGTTGGTCCACGAATTCAAAAGAGTTTCGGATCTCTCTAATGCCAAAAACCTAGAGGAAGTACATCTTGACAGATGCACATCTTTGGTGGGATTTACCTCCTCTATTCAAAATCTCCATAAACTGAGGGTGTTGGTTTAGAAGGTTGCACAGAGCTAGAAAGTTTTCCAGCTCTTATCAACTTGATGGCTCTCGTGTACCTCAATCTCAAAGAATGTTCCCGGTTGAGAAATTTCCCTCAGATATATATGCATGGATTTAGCCTCGAGTAGAAGGTTGTTTCTAAAACAATAATCTCTGTGAATTCGATTATATTAGCTGCATTATGAGATGTATTCCTTGTAAAGTTCGCCCAGAACAACTCACTGGTCTCACAGTGAAAAGCAACATGCCTGAGAAGCTATGTGAAGGCGTCCAGGTACATTTTTAATGTCATATCTTGTGCTTATTGTTTTGCATCTCAAGGTAGTCTTTTAATTATTCCCATGCACGGCAACCGACAGAAATTTTTTTGGTATGACATAGTGTGTGTGTTTTACCTGCTTCACTGTCTTGGAAATCTCCAAATGATGGATGTGTAAAGCTGTGAAAACCTTACCGAAATTCCAGATCTTTCAGTGGCCCCTACTCTCATGTAATTAAGACTCAACAATTGCAAAAGTTTGGTGACGGTTCCTTCTACAATTGGGAATCTCTACACACTGGTGGAGTTGGAATGGAAGGATGCACAATGCTGGAGGTTCTTCCAACTGATGTCAACTTGCCATCTCTCAGAAACCTCCATCTCAGTGGCTTCTCAAGGTTGAGAAGTTTTCCTCAGATTTCAAGGAGTATTGCAAGTCTCTATCTAGATGACACCGCCTTTAAAGAAGTTCTATTGCATAGAGAATTTCTGGAGGCTCTGTGAACTATCGAAGCGTGGTTGCAAGAGGTTGAAATATATCTCTCCGAACATTTCAGATTGAGAAGTCTTAATATAGTAGACCATTCAAATTGTGGAGAAGTCTTCAAAGCACTGAGTGATGCCAGCATCCTCGCAACAATGTCAATGGAGGATCACTTTTCTCTTATACCATTATCTGACAACACTGAAGAGCGTTACAAAGAAGGTGCGGATATAGACTGAGTCGGTTTTTCAAGGAATAGGGAATATTTAAAGTTCAATAATTGCTTTAAACTGGATAGAGATGCACGGGAAGTAATCATACGATCATGCATGAAGCCTTCGGTCTTACCAGGTGGAGAATTGCCTATGTATTTCATGCATCGAGCTGCTAGAAATTCCATAAATGTTACTTTACCTCAGATCTCTCTTTCTATTTCTCAAGACTTTTCGGGATTTGAGGCTTGCATAGCTGTTGAAACACCAAACAAAGCCGAAGCTCCTTATGTACGAATGGGGTTGCGCTGGTACTTTAGAGGCAGAAGTAGTGTGTATGATTATATGGTTGACACAAGCTCATTTAAGATGTATGAGGATCATTTTGCTTATGTTACACTTTGGTTTCCCTCTCGAAGAAGTCAATCATAGTTCATATGAACTAGGCTGTATCCATGTGGAGTTTGAATGTTGTTACCACAATGGTGCTTTTTCTTACACATATGGGCCTGGCAGCCACACACAAACTTGTCCCTTGTCGCGCAAGGTGATAAAAGGGTGCGGTTTATGGCTCTTGAATCTCTCTGGATCTCCATATGGTGCTGTTAAAATCCCTAAAACAAAGCACGACAAGCAGTCTGGAGAAAGTGACAGAGAGAGTGGAAGAAGAAATAAGCGAATGCATGTAACTTTTGACTATTTTTCAGGATCAACAAGAAAATAAACCATTGGAATTGAATTGATACTTTGATTTTATTATGAAGATGATGGTAAGAACATCTGAAGAAACTTCCAACTTGCTATGTGGCAAAACAGTAGCGAACAAAAGCTCGACGGCTCCAAATTTGGAGTTTTCCTTAGGGCAGGGTGAAGCTTTCATAGCCCATCTGTCATTGAGAAGTATGATACCATCATCTTCAGATTCTTCTAGCAGCTTTCACAGCAATGGAGCATTGTTGTGTCTTTCCATTTCTCCTTCCGAAACATGTTTCAGGGGAGAAGCTTTATATTTTGATCCCATGATAACAAAACAACAATACACATATACACCCTTTGTATATAAGTCTCCGTCTGCGCAGCTAATTACATTTTAAGGTAAGTGAACTATCTTACAACTCTATTTTATTCTATTTAGTCATTTAGGATCAACTTCGGTTCGATTATGTCAGTAGTGATAATGTCAAGCTGATTTTATAGTGTTTTTCACAAAAGCATTTTTTCCTGCAGGTGATGGAGGACTTTTCGAGAACCAAAATTGTACTACTTCGCTTGAGAATGTTTATATTATCTTCTTCTGCAGCAGGTAGAAGGCAGAAGCACTATGTTCAAAGACATAATAACATAATATATCTTTAAATTCTTAAGTTAACAACAAAAAGTGTTGGAACTAGTTTTGAATAGAAAGATCATTTTCATCATTAACATATGGATCACTAAGAACCTTAAATGAGGTAACCCAATATGGACGCGTATCACAAGAGAGCTAGTAGAAATATGGGAATTGGTGAGAAAAGGAAGAGCAGACCATAGAAAACAATGGCAGTTGCTGTTACTCGCATCCACGAGGACTTCACTGAAGCAAAAGATGACTTCAAAGATGGGTTTAGGCCCTTGTGGTGTGAGAAGGAAGTCGATTGTTATGGAGGCCTTACAAGAGAGGATGAAGGATGTGATGAAATACAGAGACTTGAGATGTAAAAGAGAGACAACGTCTTCTCTAGACTCTTCCCAGATCTGTCTAGCTATAGATTGGGAATAAGACGTGTTTGTTTATGAAGATAATCATGAAAGAATCAAGGAGTGTTGTGGTGATAATGGTAGAAGCGCCAGGTCGGTTTACTCCAGTCATGGTTCCGGAAGGCGCATAGAAACTTGCATAAGCTTCAAACTGTATGGATACTATGCGTCTGGAGAATGCCTTGTCTGAGGCATGAGGAAAAAAAATGTAAGCATAAAACAATTAGCAATTAAGAGAATACATACAAGAGTATGAATTATCTTTATGTGGGAAGTCACATTTTTCTAAGGGGTCATAAAAGAATTGACACTTTTAGCGGTTATTACAAAACATAATTCTCAGACAAGATCTAGTTTGGACAACAGATAACGTGAGAAAGGTCTTGTCTGTCTGAAACATGTTTCGTAAATAAGAAGACAATGAATAAAAAGACCAAGTGTTTCAACTGATAACTAAAAATATACACATGAAAACAACAGACCGGCAGACAGTAAACCCTAACATGAAACCTTTCAGTCTTGTTACCCACCAAAGGAGAAGACCTCGTGAGTTTCAAAATTTTCATGGATGGACCTTACTTGCCTCCAAGAGATGGGAACTGAGCAGAATCTCCGATGAAAGGCGCAGCTTCACTACGGTTACCACCAAATCCGCCACTTGAAACACCTCCATGGCCACACATGTTACGTATGAGGAGGCTCATCCAGCAATTCTCTATCAGTACAAGAGGAAAGCCCACACGAAGTGAGAGGCCGTAAGAGTTATGTTTGGCCCAAAGAGTGTTGGTACTTGGAGGGCAAGTTTTCATTATAATGGAATAAGTTATGTGGCAAGTAAGGGGAACCAAGGCACATGGGATGTTGGAAGGCTGTTGGAGGATATAAGCATGTGACGTAGGAGATCTTTACTTTATAAGGCCGTGCGTAGTATGTAATTGGTTATCAAAGGATTGATCATCAAATCATCTTCATGAGTGTGTGAGAGTGTTCTGTTAGAGAGACAATCCTTGTAATTGTCACTTTTGTATTATCAATATCAATCAGTTTCTTTACAATCTTTATATTATACAAATCGAGAGGGAAAACAGTAACAACTTGGTATCAGAGCCATTTCGCTACCAGGAATAATTCCACCAAAGAAAACGGAGCTGGAACAATCCATGGAGCAACTGCAGTATGACCTTGGGAAGCTCACGTTGATGGTGAAGGAACAAAGGCTGGAACAACGTCAAGAGGCGTGAAGAGTTACGGCGTTGGAATAGTGTTTAGGAATGATGCAACACCAGATGAGCATACTTGAGAGGTTGGAACAACGCTTTCAATCTGAAGACGAAGCAAAGGAGAAAGCGGTGGAGTTAGACAAAGGGAAGGGACCTGAAACCACCGAGTCCTCTTCTGAGGTCTTAAAGGTCGAGAGACGAGTGCATCTGTTACTCCTAACAGTCCGAACGACATCAGCACGCCGTGGCCCTCCCTACGGGTAGATATGAGCAACTTGTGACACTAACGACACGATCATGTCAGTTTTAGGAGAACCCGTCATCGATAAACCAATCTTTGTCTCAGAGGATGCAGATTCCTCTGTTCCACGGACATGGTGTGGAATTATGGGTGCTGAGGGTGGATTAGTATTTCGAGTTGGATGATTTCACATAGGAAGAGAAGTTAAGAGTGGTTAGGATGTGTTTCACCGATGAGGCGTTGTCGTGGTACCGGTGGGAGTGCGATCATAACGCTTTTCAGGACTAGAACCAATTGAAGTATTGGACTTTGCAGCAATATTCATGTACGCGTGATGTCTCAGCTGGGGAGAAACTCTAATCGTTACGCCAGGAGGGCTCCGTACATGAGTATTTTAGAGATTTTTTTCTCTTTGCCTACTAATTTCGTGAGGATCTCGGAGAACGTGTTGGAGATGGCCTTTATGAATGGTCTGAAACCCATGATTCGAGCGGGGGTGAAGATGTTTGAACCCAAGACCTTGCAGAAGATGATGGACACCGCGAAGTTAGTCGAAGAATGAGCGATGGAAGAAACTCCGGTGTCGAGTCCGGTGAGTGGAGGCTTTACGCCTAAACCCAGTTTCAGTAAAGGCGTGGGCCAGGGATCGTTATCGGTCCATCCAACTTCTGTGAAGCCCAACTACTCTATGCCTAACTTAAGCTTGGCCAAAACAGCGACAACAACAAGGGGACCATCGAATCGACCCCAAGCCACTCACAACAGATTGCGTCCTCCTTACCGGAAGCTCACGCTGACGGAGGTGGCAAAATGGAAAGCGGAGGGACTGCATTACAAGTGTGATGAGAAATGCACGTACCCTCATTCGTGTTCCCAGAAGGAACTATTGGTGATTATGATTTAAGAGGATGGCATGGAGAAAGAGCTTACGAAGGAGCCGACGGAGATGGAGGACGGCGGTGACATAGAGGTAACAGAGTTATCAGCCAATCTATTGTAGGAATGTCATCTCGGCGCACACTGAAACTTTGTGGACAAAATTTGAGAGGAGAAGGTGATAGTCCTCATCGAAAGTGGGGCTTCCCATAACTTCATCTCTGAAAAATTGATGTTGAAATTGAAGTTAGAATCTAAGGCCACTGTCAGCTACAGAGTATTGGTTGCAGGAGGAGTGCGAGTGAAAGGGAATGGTGTCGTTGAAGGTGTGTCTTTACACCTACAAGGTTGCGTGGTGGAGACAATTTATCTTCCGTTGGAACTCGGGATAATAAACATTATTATAGGAGTTCAATGGCTAGACACGTTAGGGGAGACAAGATTCAACTGGAAATTACAGTGGTTGAAACTCCAAGTTGATGAAGTTACAGTCACTCTTCACGGGGACCCAAGCCTCCATACAACAAAAGTATCAATTAAAGCCATCTGGAGGTCTTTGGACCAATAGGATGAAGGGTTGTTGGTTGAGTTTGGAGGTATTTCAACTCAAGTGTTGTAGAGTGCTGAAAATTATCCTGAGGTGTGGCGTGGTGTCTTGGATGACTTCCCACGAGTGTTTGCAGAACCAAAGGGCGTTCCTCTGATAAGGGGAAAGACTTACGCAATTACGCTGAAAGAGGGAGCTAGTCTGGTGAGTGTAATACCGTTTTGATACCCTCAAAGTGAAAAAGGCGGAGATTGAGAGACAGATTGCATCAATGCTTGCGGCAAGTAAAATTAAGAGAGTGGTAGTCCGTTTTCCATTCCGGTTCTCTTAGTAAAGAAGAAGGATGGACTCTGGAGGTTCGGCATGGACTACTGTGCTCTAAATCAGGTTACCGTAGCAGACAAGTACAAGATACCAGTCATCGACCAACTCCTGGATGAGCTACATGGAGCCAAAGTGTTTTCCAAGCTCGACCTCAGGTCAGGGTATCATCAGATACTGGTGCGATCTGAAGACTTCCTAAGACTATTACGAGTTTCTAGTAATGGCATTCAGATTGTCAAACACTCCACCTACCTTTCAATCTATGATGAACGACGTATTCAGACCCTATCTACGTAAGTTTGTCGTTGTTTTTTTCGATGACATCTTAATAAATAGCAAGAAGGTGGAGGAACATACAGATCATTTGAGAATTATATAGGGATTTTTGGAAGCTAATCAGTTCTATGAGAATTGACAAAAGTGTCATTTTGGGTGTCCTAAAATAGAGTATTTAGGACACATCATATCCGTAGAAGGGCTTTCAGCCATTAAAGAGAAGCTGAGCACTATGGAAGTATAAACAATCCCTAAGAATGTGAAGAATCTCAGGGCCTTCCTTGGTCTCACAGGTTAATACCGTAAGTTTGTGAAGGATTATGAGAACATAGTGAGACCACTTATGGGTTTGTTGAAAATAAAATCAATTCCAATGGAGTGAGGAAGCTGCAGTGGCCTTTAATCAATTGAAGAGAGCAATGATGACTGTGACACCCCTGATCTAGTCTAAGTACAAGTTGACTCGACCAGTCGTGCAACAATCAAACAAGAACATGCACAGCCAATCACTAGTAACTTAAACCAAACTGAGAGGCCACAATGTATACCTCAACGATTAACCCGAAGTTTCCAGAACAGATCCAGGTACCTTAGGCCAATCGCCTAAGTACATATATCCTATTAGGTACAACCGAGGCTTTCCAACCCGACTGAGTAACACCCAATAGTTAGTTCATCCGGAAAAGGACTAATATCATATGTAACTCGTACTTAAAGTAACATTCTTTAATACATTATATAATATTCTTTTAAAAAGCATCTTACAAAATGTTATAGATTAACCACGAGGTTTTTGGTCAACAAACTTTATACATAAAGTATATCAAACCTACTTTGCAAGGATAATAAAACTACCGCTGATAATGTTGTTCCTTCCCGTCCTAGAGTAAATGTCTTCTGCCTACTAGTTACGTGCATCACAAATGAGTCATGAGTAACTAGTTTACTCAATGAGTTTAATCCCGCACCCCAACACATATCAATAGTATCCCGAGCAGTCGACACCATTTGAATGCAGTGGAAATATATTCCATAATTGTTATATATATAAGGCATATCATTTCATCGATGTGAATCATATCTTAAACAACACCTCCATGTTACCCGCCATTCACTTATATATAAATACAATATATATACTAGACCTGATAAGCCACAAAGGCTAACCGAGCCTAGTGAGTTAGTATTACCATCATCCTCAAACGTCCTTGAAAATTCGAGACTGCATCGTCATGCAGTACACGGCCTCCAGGGTGCTACCCCATCATCGTGTCTTCATGACCTTGTTCCATTCGCAGAACCAAGTCACGGTAATGCGGGGAATTTAGGGAGAGTGAATATGATAAGACTTCACATGATTCATATTCATATACTTAATAATATAACTATATATTAGTACTTGAAAACAAGTACTAAGACTTAGGATAAACCTCAAAGAGTAATTCATAATAATCCTCAAGTGTTTAAACAAGGTAAACACTTCATATTTCATTATAGATTAAAATACTTTGCTTATCAGTCAACAATATTAAGTATGCAATCAAGTAATACTCATTCATAATTCATCAACATCTATCTAGATTCACCTTAGAATCCATGGGCTAAGGAATACTAGACACGAGCTCCAGCTAATCACACTCCACTTCCGGTACACTTCAGATTCAGATCGATCACATGGACGAGTCCGGCTGATCTTACCACTCTCCTTGACCATCTGAATTCAAACCAAGAGACTAAATGGCTCCAAGGATCAACTGGACTGCTAGCTTAACTCCTCAACCAAGTACTGAGAGTACACGGTCCAGTGGATGGGATCAAATGGATGCTTAAATATTCACTCATCTACTGTCCTAGAATAGAACAGTTCGGATCATAGGATCGCCAGTCCAACAAAATAGTTCAAGGCTAAACAGTTCACTAAGCGTGGTCAGTTCAGCTCTACTCCTTACAATTCACTTCAACTCAGACTAGATGAGTACGTGACAAGATCAGACAGTAGACAGCTCGGCTCAGATCAGTTCAAGACAAGATAAAATCTGTTCGGTTCAGAACATCACTAATCCAATAGTTTGGTTCAACCTAAACAACTGAAATCAATTTAGTTCAAACTCGGTTCTACTCATCCTAGATCAGATCATCTCGGTTCAGACAAGTTGGATTCATGACAAGATATGTTCAGTTCGACTTAGGTCTGATCAGTTCACATCAGTTTAGCTAGCGGTTCAAAGAGATATATCTAAACCGAAACTAAACAAGACTGAGCCGTAAAAACAGCTTAAACCACTGATCCAACCAAGACTTAAGCTAAACATGAACCAGTTCTGACCAAATACTGACTGAGGCAAGAAGATGAAGCTTACCCAAAATTCAAACGGTTAGATGGACTCAAATGGTTCTCTTCTTCAAGATTAGCTCACCGCTGGACTGTTTTCAAAGAGACATCAAGCTTCGGTTCACATCAGAAACAGAACAAGAGCTAGGGTTTATTCTGGATATCTCACCTTCTGATCTTCCACACAACAACAGACTGAACTAGAGGATGGTAGAAAATTGTCCAAGATGTTTTTTGAATTTTCTCTAATTTTTCTATCAGTTTTTCTCTTCTTTCTCACTGATTTTCTCTGAAAATATTTCTCTGGTTTTTCTTGTGGTAATGGACGACCAAGTAGCTGGAGAGGGAGTTAAATAGCTGAGGAAGTTATTTCAGGTGACGGTTTCACTCTACACAAGGCAAGGCAGGGAGAGGACAGGTGGTGACCTGTTTCATCACTCTCAGCAGACAAGCTGTTGTCCTTTCCCTCAGATGAAGAAAGCTGCAAGCAGTTGAAGCAAGTAGCTTGTGACTTGCACATGACTTACTTATTAACCTAGCAGGAAGGCAGCTTGTGACAATCACATCATTTAAATGAAGCAAGAAGTCAGGTTGGTGAAAGGCACAAGACGGTTTAGGAACCATTCATAAAGCTGGTCAATAATCTTTGGACAACTTTCGACTAAAAATTTCTTATCCTTTAATTCTCGTCCTGCTTTCAGATAAAATTGTCCAGCATAAGTACAAATCGACCATAATAGTTAACACTCGACCAGAACTCTCAGTGGGAGGCCTTTCGACCTCATGACAGTCCAGTTGAGACATTAATTCACCGGGTAGATTTTATTTTTAAATCTGATCGTCCAATCTCCAAACTGAACTTACTGAATTTTATCGACCAAAATTATATCTGCATAAGAGGGTTATTACAATGACGGTTCCAGTCTTGATGATGCCTGACTTTGAAGCACCATTTGTAGTAAAGTCTGATGCATAAAGTACGGGTTTGAGAGAAGTACTTTTGCAACATCAGAGGCCTATCACCTTCTTTAGTCAGACCCTTACTGAGAGACAAAAGATGAAATTGGTGTATGAACGGTAACTCATGGCCATTGTATTTGCTATTCAGAAGTGGAGACAGTACTTGATTGGGAGAAGATTCATAGTCAGAACTGATCATAAGAGATCAACATTGATTATCATCACTAGCTCAGGCATCTTTTGGGGTTCGACTTTGAGATACACTATAAAATGGGTTTGGAAAATAAATCAGCGGATGCCTTGCAAGGAAAGCAGTGGTAGCTGAACTGTATGCAACCTCAGTCCCATCTACCATTCAGTTAGAGCTCATCAGTGAAGAGATTGGTAAAGATTTAGAGCTTCAGAAAATTGTTAAAGAGCTACAGCAAGACGCTACTTTGCATCTCGATTTCTCGTGGGTGCAGGGTAGACTGCTATGGAGATGGTCATTCCTAAGGAATCATTACTGACTGGAATCATAATGAAGGAATTTCATGACAGTAAACTAGGCAGACATGGGGGTGTTTTGAAGACACAAAGGAGAGTTGATGAGATTTTCTTTTGGAAGGGAATGTTAACTGATATAAAGAGCTACGTGGCTGCGTGTCAGGTTTGTCAACGCCACAAATATTCCACGCACTCACCTAGTGATCTCCTTCAACCCTTGCCAATTCCAGAAAAGGTATGGAAAGACATATCACTCGACTTTGTTAAAGGACTACCACGATCAGAGAGTTATAATGTTGTGTTGGTGGTGGTAGACCGCCTAACGAAGTACATACATTTCATTGGCCTCAAGCATCCATTCAGTGATGTGGATGTGGCATTAGTGTTTACTCAAGAGGTAATTCAACTCCATGGTTTTCCTCGTTCCATGGTGTTGGACCGAGACAAGGTTTTCACCAACATGTTTTGGAAGGAAATCTTCAGGCTGTCAGGACTACTCTCAACCTCATTACTACGTCTCACCCCTAATCAGACGGTCAAACTGAAGTGACTAACATGGAAATGGACACTTGTCTGAGGTGATATGCAAGTGAGAAACCAATATCATGGCTAGGTACTTGTTATGGGCAGAGCTGAGCTAAAATACCTCGTATCACTCAGCCATTACGATGTCACCGTTTCAGGATCTTTACGGGCGCGAGCCTCATACGATGACGAAGTATGAATCGGGTTCTACTAACAACTTTGAGATGAAAGATAAGCTGAAAGAAAGAGATAACATGTTGGTGATTCTCAGGGAGCAGTTGCATAGAGCACAAAAAGTCATGAAACAAAAAGCTGATAAACATAGAAGGGAAGTCGAGTTTGCAGTAAGAGACCGTGTGTATCTGAAACTACGTCCATACATGCAGCAAACACTGGCTAGGAGGGTTAGCAAGAAGTTCTCTGATCATTTTTATGGGCCGTTTTTGATCAAATCTCGGGTGGAAAAAGTAGCTTATCAAATTGAGATACCTCAGGATGCCAAGATTCACCCAAAATTTAACGTCTCTCAGCTGAAGAAGGTTATTGGGGAAGTTGATGTTCTGTCTCAGTTACCCCCGCAGTTGACAGCCGATGAGTTTCTAGAAGTTGAGCCGGAAATTGTACTGAGAATCTGAGTTAATCAAGTTACAGGACAAAAGGAAGTGTTGATTCGTCGGAAAGGTATGCCAGGTCATGATTTTAATTGGGAATGGAAGTAGATTATCATGGAAAAGTACCCGGGTTCGGACCTTGAGGACAAGGTCAATTCGAAGGGGAGGGAAATTTTACGTATGAGGAGGATCGTCCACCAATTCTCTATCAGTACAAGGGGAAAGCCCATAAGAAGTGAGAAGCCGTAGAAGTTATGTTTGGCCCAAAGAGTGTTGGTACCTGGAGGGCAAGTTTTCATTAGGATGGAATAAGTTACGTGGCAAGTAAGGGGAACCAATGCACATGAGATGTTGGAAGGCTGTTGGAGGATATCATCATGTGACATAGGAGATCTTTACTTTATAAGGTTGTGTGTAGTATGTAAAAGGTTATCAAAAGATTGATCAAGTCATGTTAATGAGTGTAGGAGAGTGTTCATGTTAGAGAGAGAATCCTTGTAACTGTCACTTTTCTATTATCAATATCAATCAGTTTTTTTACAATTTTGTGTTTTACAAATCGAGAAGGAAAACCGTAACAACGCCCTCCTCAGTAGTTGTTCTCACCCTCTACTGGTTTCTGAAACTCATTGATGCTCACAGGCTGTAAATTAGAAAACACATCCATAAGCACACTTATTGATTTCTAGGAACTGTTTAATTCATAAAAGAATGTAAACCTTCGTAGCCTTTTTTTTTCCATCTTTGTGTTTGTCCTTATCAGAACCCTAAGATATAGATTAAAAGTAAGGCTCATAATAGATTAAGAGTTCTTCTAGTCGACAATGAATAAACAAGAGATGATATGTTTTATACCAATTTGATGAAGATTTAGTCGTTAGACTTTTTGTTTGAGAGTTTTTGCATTGATTCAAATCACTTTAGTATCAATTTTCCTCTCAGAGGTGTTCTTAGATTGAAGGGTCTTTTTCTTTTCTTCAAATATTTTCTCATACTTATCAATAATCATTTCCTACCAAAACACAAGTCAGTAAGTAATTGCTGAGAGAACAAGTGTAAGTTGAGTTCCATGTCCTATTATATCATGAACTAAGTAGTGAAATAATATAGTGTAGAAATTTGTGTTAGATAACTATTTGTATTTTTATTATGTTATATAACTGTTTATCTTTCTATTATATATATTTATAATAAATTGAAATAATATAAACTACTTATGTTATATAACTATTTATCTTTTTGTTATGATATTTCGATCTAATATGTATACATATTTCATAACATTTTTTTTTTAAAATTACATTGATACTCGAATAAGAATACTGCTTATTTTATTTTATTCCTCCTTTTTACTACAATATTTACATGTATATTCATAAAAATCTCATGAACGGAGGTAATTTTCCTAACTTTACAAATAAAATAATAACAAATCTCTCTAGTAATTGTTTTTTAATTTTATTATAAAATAGCAAGAAAAAAATAATATAATTTTTTTTTTCAAAATTTTAATATTTATTTTTAAATTTTAACCTCACCTCTAAAATTCCACTATATATCTCTAAACCGTAAATTTAGATTACTTAATCCAAATAATATAAATATATATATTTATATTTTCTAATAAAATCTATTTTGGTAATTTTTTTCTTGAATGCTAAATTTTTTTTAAGTTTGTCTTATTGTATTTCTCATAAAGTAATCTCATGACAAATAAATTTGACAAATAAATAAAATAATATAAGTTTTCACCTAAACAATGAAATAAATATCGTAAGAATAAAACAATAATCTGAAAGTATAAAGAAAAATTCAGAACTCAGGACGACGGACTTGGCAAAACATCTCCGTAATCAAGAACAGTACCACGGTTGAGTCTCAAAGATTTTCCTGTATACAAAACCTTGACGTTAGACCGTTGCTCATCCAACAGTTTCCTTAAACTCCGTTTCGCGTTTGTCCTAAACGGACAGTTCGAACTTAAAAACCCGTCGACTAAGTGCAAGTACGCCTCCAAGTCATGACAGCACGCCACATCAGCGTTAGGTTTCAAGTACGGAGACATCTTCATGTCCAAGCGCAGCTCAGCTCCCACGTGCGAGTATGCCCATGGATTGTTCCTCTCCACCATCTCCCTTATACCCCCGTTATTACGGTTCTGCCCCTGCTTGTTCTTATCACTATCCGTGAATATTCCGGGAACTTTCGTCACCACGTCCTGGCTGTTCACGACGCGGAGGACTTTCACTCCTTTTGAATCTAGCCGATCGGCGAACTCCCGGTTTCCGACGCGAGGTCCGCCGAAGGAAAACACCGACACAGGTGGCGCGAGTGGAACACGCTCCGCGATATCGTCGGCGGCGAGGAGAGCGATGGCGGCGCCGAGGCTGTGTCCGGTGACGCTTATGCTCAGCTCCTCTCCTGCGTATAGATCGACGAGTCTGCTGATCTCTGCCACTAAAGAGTCGGCGAGGCTAGGCGCGTGTTGGCTACCCGTTGTGTAGAGGCTGTTGAATCCGCACTCCACCTTGGGCCGGTTCGGGTCGGATGGATCGGGTTTGGGCTCGGGCATCGAAACAAGATTCGGCCTGAAATTCTCTGACCACTCGAGTAACGTGGCGGTTCCACGGAGCGCGATGACGATCTCCCTCCTCCCCATCCGTCGGATCTCCCTTGGATCATCGCAGACCGCCACGTACCCAACCCAGCTCGTCTGCTTAGTCATCCACCTCAGATCAGGTGCCACGTCATCGATCCACTTAGGCAAACGAACGGATGACGTGGCGTAAAGACTCTTCGTCACTTTATAAGATCCATCGGGTAAGGCCACGTCTCTAGGCGAACCTTCCGGGTCCGAGTGAAACGCGTGATAAGCCGCCTGCACAAACTCTCCGTAACGGACAATCTCTCGTCGGAGATCCTCGTCTAACGGATCCAGCAACCCGGCCCAGTTGTTCAACCCGTGTAGCTGTCGCCATTTAGACCCGAGTTTATTCTTGGGTGAACGCTCCTCGGAAGATTTGGAGAGAAGTCTTTGAAGGCGCTTCAGATTCTTAGGTGACATTTCGTCGACGGCGGCTTTCATCTGAGGCCATATTTTCGCTAAGTTCAAACCTCCGAGTAACGGCGTCGTCTTATCTTGACGAGAAGATACTTTATTGACGATGTTATCTGTAGAGGTTGACGAAGTTTTGAGAACATTCTCTAGGTTTCTGAGATGTTCTTGGTTTGTTTTTCTCGTCGGGAAAGTAGAAAGTGGCTTCGTTGGGATGAATGTCGAGGTTTGAGTGCTGCAAGTGAAACGTCTACGTTTTGTGTGGAATAAGTCGATGTTAGGCGTAAGTGTCTGCATGAGAGAGAGAGAGAGAGAGAGAGAGAGAGAGAGAGATGGAGAGAGAAAGTCTAATCGGGTATTTAAACGAACATGTCAATGGTGGCTGTCACGTAATTTGGATTTATATTAGCCTTGAAATTTGGAAGTTATTACCATTTTGACTTTCTTTGTTTGACTTGACTTCGTTTTTATTTGATTTTTTCTGTTCTTTTTTGTTTTTGTTTTGAAGGAATATTAGAATTCTTAGGAATGTATTGCCATTTTCTAGGATATTTTGGACCGTTTCCATTGTTAGTCTTTACAAGTTCCGTGTGTTTTCAAGAAAAGTCTTGCTATTTTTCTTTGTATATGCAAATGATACAAGATTATAAACTACAGTGGTAAATTCGATGGGCCGTACCGCCTTCGTGCTGTGCTTCATTTAATAGCAAAAAGAACTACTTTTTTAATGGCGGATAAATCACAATATATCATTATATAATTTCTAATTCTATCAATATATCATTATATAATTTCTAATTCTAATTCTATCGCAAAAAATCTCTAATTCAGTTACATATGATAAATTATCAACTACAATGAAGCTATCGTCGAAACATTTAGATCAATTAAAGTACAACATTTTCGATATATAACTTTCCCAGTAGCAAACGAACGCATCTGACTATATTAATGTTGAACCTTAGTTAAGCTTTGAATTATATAATTTGTAGAAAATTATATTGTCTAGGATTCGAATCCCATACTTGGATGTCGAAATCTTTAAACTTCAATCAATAAGGCTACGGTGCTTCCACAAAAAGAAAACTTGGTGCAATACAACGGTGCTAAATATCTTATCTATTTCAATCAATAGGCTACGTTGCTTCCACAGTTATTCAGAACTATATTAGTTTGTGAATAGTGTTGTTTTCACCGTTTTTATAGACAAGTTTGACTTAAAGGGTAGTAGTATAAACTTAAATTTGATAGAGTTTATCAGTTTTGGTCTATCATGCCGTCGTCGAAAAGAAAAAAAGGTCTATTATGCTGTCTTCCTAAATACTAGGATGACTGGATTTTGTCCTATAAAAGATACAATTAATCCATATAGCACATGAAAACAATGAAAGACCATCACATGTTATAAATGTTAGCCATATAGATAATGAGGCCTAGCCCAACACGCTACATCTAAAGCCACCAGAGTCTACTACACAACAGTTTTTTTCTCAATGTTTTTCTATATCTGTTGCGTCAAAAATCTGATTTCTACTCAATATTTGTGGCATTCAAGACTCTGGTTAAGAAACAATTTAGTAGAAGTATTAAAGAGTTTCAGAGTGATGGGAGGGGGAGGGGGGAGGAGAGTTCTTTAACAACAAAATGAAGAACTTTCTTGTTACAAATGGGATTCAGCATCGAATGTCATGCCCTATACTCCAGATCAAAAGGGGTTAGCAAAAAAGAAGCATAAATACTTTATTGAGTTGGTTTTGGCCATGATGTTTCAGTGTCATCTCCCTCTCCAACACTGGGTCGAAGCTTTCTCTATGCAAGTTATATCAACAACATCTTGCCTTCTGTTGTGGTGAATAATACAAGTCTGTTTGAGAAGTTGTTTGGTACTAAGCCTGATTACACTATGCTCAGAGCATTTGACTCTGCATGCTACCCATGTCTACATCCCATAAGAGCACATAAGTTTGAACTCAAGTCCCTCAAATGTGTCTTTCTTGGGTGTCATAGTCAGTACAAGGGCTATCGATGCTTACACTCACCAACAGGTAAAATTTACATCACCAGACATGTTGTTTTTGATGAGAACTTCTTTCCTTTCAAGGACGATTATAAGACACTAGTTTCGAGATATGAGACTTCACTACTCAAAGCTTGGCTGTCTGCAACGTCACCAGAATGTTCAAGCCCTCGAGCAAGTTAGATATCCCGTGCTCTACCAATACCAGTAAATGAAGAAGCTCATGTTACAGTAGCAGTTCCGCAACAAGCAAAACACTAACTAGAGCAAAACTCTCCAGCAGCTGCAAACAATGATATACAGCCACTCGTACCTAAAGTACCGATTCCAAATACTCACTATGAGAACAAGATCCAAGTCAGGTATTCAAAAGCCCAACCAGAGATATGTTATTCTTGCTCCAAAGTACTCTAGGAAAACTCCAAAAATATTAGACAAGCTATGGATAATCCATGCTGTAACAATGCCGTTTTAGATGAAAGGATAACAATTCACATGCTAAATACAAAGACGCTAGTCCCTGCAACTGAGGATATGAACATACTGCAGAGTCAGTGGGTATTTACAGTAAAGTTCAACCATGATGGCATAGTTAGACGACTAAAGGCTCGATTAGTTACTAAAGGTTTCGATCAATAAGAAGGGCTCGATTACTTGGAAACCTTTAGCCCGGTCGTAAGGACAATCACAATAAGGTTGATTCTCAACATTGTTGTAGCTAAAGAGTGGTCTATCAGACAAATCGATGTGACTAATGTCTTCTTGCACAGTGAACTCGATGAGCTTGCTTACATGTATCATCCAGAGGGGTTTGAAGATCTTGAGAAGCCAAACCATTCTGAAAATTGAACAAAGACTTGTATGGCCTCAAACAAGCGCCACTAGGTTGGTTCAATACCATCAATCATTTTCTCATCAACTTTGGTTTTCAATGCAGCAAGCCGAATCCCTATTTATTCACATACTACAAAGAAAAACAAATATGGTTCTCCTTCTGTATGTAGATGATTAATCTTGACTGCGAGTGATGCTAGTCTGCTGCAAGAGTTGCTTGATGTGTTGTTTCAGAGGTTTGCGGTGAAAGACTTGGGTATTCCTAAGTACTTTCTTGGTGTCAAGATGGAGTTTCACTCGGGGGAGGAGGGGGGGGGATCTTGCTTCATCAGATTACTTATGCAAAGGACATATTGTATCAAGCATCTATGTCTACTTGCAATCCGATGGCAACTTCTTTACCTCAACACATTGACAATTTGGATCCTACTCTTTTTCAAAATGCCACCTACTTCATAAGCCTCGCGGGAAAACTCTAGTACCTCACACTCATGAGGCCAGACATACAATATGCAATGAACTTTGTATGTTAGAGAATGCATCAACGAACTGCCTCAGATTTTGGACTCCTCAAACACATCTTACGGTATCTTAAAGGGACAATGGAGTTTGGTCTGCACATTCATAAGACCCTCAACTTGTCTCTTTCTGCCTAATGTGACAGTGACTAGGCAGGATGCCAAGACACGAGGCGATCAACAACAGGCTTCTGCATTATGCTCGGTTTCGACCTGGTATCTTGGTCTGCTAGGCGAAAAGAGACAGTCTCTAAGTCCTCTATTGAGGCAGAATATCGAGCACTCACCTCCACTGCTCAAGAGGTAACTTGGATATTTTTTTTTGCTTTGTGACTTTTCTATACCTTAGCCTCATGCTACTCTGCTTCTCTGCGATAACTTGTCTGCTGTCTATTTGAACACCAGCCCAGCTCTTCATAAGCGCTCCAAGCACTTTGATACCGACTATCACTATATCAGAAAACAAGTGGCTTTAGGACTGACCGAAACTCGACATATACCAGCTTCACTTCAGTTGCAGACAGATTTACAAAACCACTTCCAAGGAAGTCTTTTGTTGAGCTTCAGTGCAAACTTGGAGTTGGTGTTTCCCCCACCTCAAGTTTGAGGGGGAGGGGGGGGGGGGAATGTAAGCCATATGGGCAATGAGGCCCAGCCCAACACGCTAACAGCTAAAGCCCAATCAGAGATCATTACACAAAAGTCGTCTTCTCAATGTTTGTCTTTATGCAGAGCAGCTGGAAAGACAGAGCTGAGTACGGAAAAGACCAACAACCTTATCTTCAATCGGTTTATTCCACTCTTATCGTTATGTGTTGTAGAATGGCTTTACAGCTAATGAGTCAAGAAGGTCTAGAACAGTCTGAGACCTCTATATATTGTTTTTGTAATCATTCAGTAAATAGTAAGAAAAAGTATTATCATCTTCTCCTTTCTACTGGTTTGTTAAGCTTCATAATAAAAGACGAAAAGTTTGCCAAAAAAGAGGTTGATGTATATATCAGTTTTGACGAACTAAAAGGACTATCTTTCGATTGCGTCGTAGAGTTGGTCAACTGATTCAACTGATAATTTATTTTTGTGCCACCGATAATGTAAGAACTTTAGTTGTTTAAATATAAACAAAGGAAAACAAAAGCTTAGGTGAGAAAGTGACGAAGTCATTGCAGTACTTACCGTGCGGGGCGGATCTAGAAGCTGTTTTCACCCGAGGCAAAAATTTAATATAAATGTACATTTTAAATATGGAGAGGGGCATTATTAGAAACTGGTACACAATTACATTACACTTAGAAATATCATATGGGGCAACTGCCCACCCAAAATGTACATAGCTTCGCCAAGCGTGGTTTCAATGTTATTGCAAGACCAATGATTGACGTAGCAAAGAAATTAAACTTAACACTGTTAAGTTTAACTTAGCATTATATCATATAAAAGTGACATATCTATAGTCCAAATTGATAAACCTTTCAAGATACAAGAGTTTCCATAATGATGTTTGTTTGACAGACGCAACTTCTTCCTGTGGCTGCGAGTCTGTTATGTTTGTTTGGTTGTTATTCGTTTTGTAGATGCAGCCGCAAGACACAGTCTCAGCCGCAAATTGTTGTTCATTTTAAAGACGCTCGACGTTAATTCAGACGCTGAGCACTAACGTTGGATACAAATTAGTGTTGTTCGTTTGGCAGACTGCGGCTGTTTTCATTTAATTCATATATAATTTTTATAAATTTGTATAATTATATTTTGAATAAAAGATATGCAATCTAAATATTTTGAAATCCATAAAATATTATATTTAATAAGTAATAAAATTTTAGTCAAATATATAAATATAACAACATTTTTTTGTCATAAATCATAAGTTAAATTAAAACAAAAATAATATATCAAAATATTTATCACAAAATAAAAACTAAACAATATATCATGTGTTAAATAAATAATTTTTTTTTAATATCACATAGAAATGATAATCAAAGTTATAAGCAAAGAAAAACTAAGTAATTAACTAAAATATTTAATACGGTGAACGACCTTGTGACGTTGTTACGTAAAGCTCCATTACTCTATCACGGGTCGGCTCATATACACCATCAGCTTCTTCTCCTTCGTCTTCATCACCAGCACTTCACCTTCTCTTTCTCCTCTTCCTTTTCCATCATCATCACATGTATGTGCTGAAACTTAGCGGTTAAAGTGGCTACAACCAACGTCGTTTGTCTCTTTGTTCAGTGACATTACTACAATGGCTGCAGCTAAAGTACCCATGAATGCAAATATTCTTAACCCCAAGAGTAGTTTCCAGCTCTCTGGTGCAGTAAGTGATGAATCTCTGTGTCATATGTATACAGAGTATTTATATAGAAAGAGTTATGTCTTGTTTGAGACGTTTTGTCTGATCTTCTAAATCTGATATTCTTGGAGCGTATTGATTAAGTTTTGGTTGTTGTAAGAACAAAAGGTAAGATCAGTTTCTTGACATGTTCTATTTTCATGAAGCAAATCTTCTTATGCACACAAGAAACATATTGATCTTAATGTTTGGTTGGTGTATCAGATTATATTAATACATACATTAACAATGCCAGAAATGGACAATGGAGTCTACAAACAGGAATGCCAGATTACTGAACCAAAAACCTTTGTGTTCATCAACTTAAAAAATGTTCATCAACAATATGTAATATGCACAAACCAGACGCATGGATAGACGAAACCAATTTGATCTCTCAGATCAATCATTCTTAAAAGTTATTTTTGGCCTGTTGTTACTCCAACCACTGTTGGGGTCAAAAACGGTATTCTTGAAATCATCATCTAAAAATCGTGTTTCTATACAAATGCAGTCTCGAAATCGAATTAAGGCAAATCTCCGGGCCAAAACTCGAAAGAAAGAAAACCAAACCGACCAAGTCGCTCGTATGGCGAGTTGGACAAGGCCAACTCGCCGTACAGGGGAGTTGGTAGGCACGACACGGCCAACTCGCCCGTATGGCGAGCTGGACAAGGCCAACTCGCCAAACGGGCTAGTTAGACGACACGAGCAATCTGACCCGTTCGTTCGGAAAGTCGGATCGAATCAATCCAGTTTCACATCGTCATCGTTAAACTCCCTCTATCGATACTTGATCGAACTTATCTTTGTTCCATCTCGATCGGGATTGACATTGGAACCTTACCGAAAGAACTCATTTTCTCGAGAAAGGATCGGGTCGATCGTATGAGACGATAACGGTTAACTAAACACCTAGAGTCACACGCTTCATACAAAATATCCTAACTCTTGGACGACGTCGTTTTAGCAATGTTATTGCGATAAAATTGTAGAAACGCCTAAGTCAGAAAACGGCCCGACGAGGTCTAAAGCTCGGCTAAAGGCCCACTCGTGATTTTATCCGAAATCAAGCCCAAACTTTCTGACGGTTTATCTTTTATTTTGCAGGAGAGGATAAATGTTAAGTTCGAAGGGATAAATGTCAAGATTGAAGGATAAATGTTAAGTTTCTGAAGATAATCATGAAGATCGAGGAAAAAAGGAATATTTCTGTGAAGCAATAAATTCTACCAAGGGCAGAAGGGGGAAGAGCAAACCGCTTCTAGAGGATTATATAAGGAATTCGAGGGTGATGATGCAGACACACGAAAATCTGCACTTAGAGCAAACATAGCTTAGCACTTAGAGAATTTAGGCAACTTTTCATTTTTGTTATTCGAGCTGCGACTCAACTAGGGTTTTGCAGTCTTAGGTTATTAGAACTAGGGATCTCTCCAACATCTCTCATAGCCTAGGCTCCTATCCTGCTGTAAATGCTCATACGCAAATTCGGAATAAGACATCTATATGCTCTCTTTTTGATTCTTACTTTGTTCTCAATATTTACTTCGTATTCTGATTGACTGACGTGTGGTTTAGCAGATATCCGAGACCTCTAGGAAACTAGGGTTTACCATGCGTTCCTAATTCAACAGAAACCGACAGTGCGAATTTCGGTTCCCACAGTTTGGTGCTAGAAGGAGGGGGATCTCGGATTTTCTAGCTAAAAAACCACTAAACGCTCGAGACATAGGATGCCTGAAAAATGGACAACTGTGTCATCTCTTTTGAGAAAAGAGAAACGACCAACCCGGTCAAACCTCTCAATGATCTCCTTGTCATCGAGCTAACAATCCAGGATATTGATGTCGCAAGGATATTAGTCGACACCGGAAGTTCGTATAACATCGTCTTTAAAGAAACTCTTGAACAAATGAAAGTCGACTTATCCGAAATCGCGGTAGATCCAAACCCAATAGTAGGGCTTTCGGGGGAAGCTATCATGACTCCCGACATGATCAATCTCTCTGTAGAAGCCAGGGGTGTCTCGAAAGTTGTGGAATTCCTGGTCATCGTTCAACCCACATCCTACAACGCAATCGTAGGGACCCCATGGCTGAACTCAATGCAAGAAATCCCGTCGACGTACCTATGTGCCTCAAGTTCCCGACCCCGCGCGGAATCGAGACCATCTAGGGAGATCATAGAATCTCGCGAGTTTGCTTCGCTGCATAGTCAAGCGGAAGAATCCGTTAGCTGAATTTCCACTTAAAAATAAAAAGAAATTGTCTGCCATTGACAACACGCCAAAACAAGACGATACTGAAGTCTTTTGGCAGTCGCGAGCAGCCAAAGCTTTGGATGGGAAACGAGAACCAACCTGCGAGCCCGTCGTCTCGGTATGTCTAGACGAAGTGTTCCCAGATCGCTGTGTAGAGATTGGTGCGAACCTGAGCGAGTCTCTAAAAATCGAGCTCATAGCTTGTCTAAAGGAAAACTCGCACACATTCGCATAGACCGCGGAAGATATGCCAGGGATCGACATCAACGTCACATGTCACGAACTCAACGTTGACCCGCTTTCAAGCCCGTTAAACAAAAAATACAAAAATTGGGGCCAGAGCGCGCTGAAGCGATCAACGTCAAAGTCGGAAAACTCCTCAAAGTCGGGTCCATAACAGAGGTCAGGTATCCCAATTGGCTCGCTAACCCGGTAGTCGTCAAAAAGAAGAATGGGAAATGGAGAGTCTGCGTCGATTTCACCGATCTCAATAAAGCATGCCAGAAGGATAGCTTCCCACTACCACACATCGACCGCTTGGTCGAAGCAACCGCATGGAACAAACTCCTGTCCTTTATGGACGCCTTCTCTGGGTATAATGAGATTAGAACGAATCCCGACAATCAAGAAAAGACCGCAGTCATAACTGACCACAGTACTTACTGTTACAAGGTAATGCCATTCGTTCTGAAGAATGCTGGCGAAACTTATCAACGACTCGTCAACCGAATGTTCTCATAACAACTTGGAAAAACAATGGAGGTTTACATCAACGATATGCTCAGAAAATCCCTCGAAGAAAGAGATCATATCGCCCACCTTCGAGAATGCTTTGCAAGGCTAAAACTCCACAATATGAAACTCAATCCTGCGAAGTGCAGGTTCGCAGTAGCGTCGAGAGAATTCCTAGGTTACCTCGTGACCTACCGTGGGATCAAAGCCAACCCGAAACAGATTGCCGCGCTGATCGAAATGGGTTCTTCAAATACGAAACAAGAGGTACAGAGATTGACCGGTAAGGTAGCAACGTTAAACAAGTTCATCTCACGATCTAAGGAAAATTGTTTGCCCTTCTACGACACTCTGAAAGGGAACAAGAAATTCGAATGGACCGTGGAATGGGAAAAGGCTTTCCAACAGTTGAAGCATTACTTAGCCACTCCCCTGGTACTCGCGAAACCTGTAGAAGGAGAACCGCTTTTCCTGTACATCACTGTATCAAACACAACAGTAAGTGGTGTCCTTATCCGAGAAGAACGCGGCGAGCACAAGCCCATTTTCTATGTGAGTAAAACTCTGCTTGATGCAAAGACGCGTTATCCGATGATGAAAAAACTGGCAATTGCGGTAGTAACGTCAGCACGAAAGCTAAGGCCATACTTCAAGTCCCATACAATTGAAGTACTCACATCATTCCCACTGCGGGCTATCTTTCACAGTCCCAGTCAATCAGGAAGATTGGCAAAATGGGCGATCGAACTAAGCGAATACGACATCGAGTATCTAGCAAAAACCTGTGCAAAATCACAAGTACTCACTGATTTCTTAGTAGAACTCCCTGCGGGATGCACGGCCAGTCGAGAACCCGAATTGACCTGGACCCTCCACGTCGGCGGATCCTCATCCAAGCAAGGTTCTGGGATAGGAATCCGACTCGTGTCACCAACAGGGGAAATACTGGAACAATCATTCCGACTAATCTTCCACGCCTCGAACAACGAGGCTGAATACGAAGCCCTGATCGCAGGGTTACGATTGGCACACGGTCTGAAATACGCAACATTCACGCTTACTGTGACTCCCAACTCGTGGCAAGCCAATACAGTGGGGAGTACAAAGCAAGAGACGAAAGAATGGACGCCTACTTAAAACTCGTTCCAGAATTATCACAAAGCTTTGACCAGTTAGCGCTCACTCGGGTTCCGAGAGCCGTAAACGCTCAGGCTGACGCCCTAGCCGCCCTAGCATCCAGTTTGGACCCAGGTTTAAGAAGGGTGATTCTCGTAGAATTCATAGAACATCCTAACATCGATGGAGAGTGAGGTTTCACAGATCGGGGAAGCAATCAGTTTGAGTGGTGAAGGAAGCAGTCCTAGCAAGAGAAAAACTGAACAATCTCCACCGATGAGCAAAGCCAATCAAGCTCCACCTAATATCAAAGCCAATCAAGCTCCACATAAGAGCAAAGCCGATCAAGCTCAATCAAAGAAAAAAGTACTACCTAAGAGAAAGTGTAGAACTTGATGTACTTGGAAGTAGGATGCTTGAGTTAGGGTGCTAGAGCTAGGATTTTGGAGATAGGTTGTATTTAGAACTTCACATTTTCACTGTGTAATATTATGTAACAGTCTCAGATTTGTAATGAGAAACTATTGTGTAATATTATGTAACAGTCTCAGATTTGTAATGAGAAACTATGTGTAATATGCTTGTATGTTTGTGTAATGTGTAATATCTAATATACTTGAATGTTTGTGTAATGTGTAATATGCTTGAATGTTTGTGTAATGAAAACTCCATGAATGTAATGCTTTGTTTGTGTTATGAATTAATGGATTCTTATATGCTTTTTTTAATGAATAGGATGGGAAAAAGATTGGTATAGAAACTAACAATTTTGATTTTGGATTGAGTACACAAGAGTTGAACAACCTGTCCCAAGATCCACTTGTTGAAGGTTTTGATCTTTCTCAAGTTAAAGTTTAAAACTCAAGGAAATCAAGACCATGTAATATGCTTGAATGTTTGTGTAATGTATAATATGCTTGAATGTTTGTGTAATGAAAAATTCATGAACGTAATGCTTTGTTTGTGATATGAATTAATGGCTTCTTATATGCTTTTTTTTGTTTTTAATGAATAGGATGGGAAAAAGATTAGTATAGAAACTAATGATTTTGATTTTGGATTGAGTACATAGGAGTTGAACAACTTGTCCTAAGATACATTTGTTGAAGGTTTTGATCTTTCTCAAGTTAAAGTCGAAAACTCAAGGAAATCAAGACTCTCCAACACGTTCACACCGCACTTACGTGATAAGCAATAGATCGAGCCGGAGAAGCATCACCAGATGCCGCATTGGTGTTTATACGTGAAGAGGATTGGGAAAAAGTAAGAAATTAGTCAACTTCCTCCACGTAAGTAAATTCTCAATCTTCTATCATGTATTGTTACATTTTAATCAAAATGTATCATTGTTTTTAGTTTGTATCATTGTTTTTAGCTTGTATCAAAATGTATCATTGGATTACATTTACCTTTTTCTATCATCTATTGTTAAATTTTCGATTTCCATTGGTTTCCGACCTCTACGGATTGGAGCTGCTTTTTAGATGTTGAGATGGCTAATCGTCTTATGAATCCATCCAAGTGGCTTCATAACTGGTAAAACTTAGAGACTATTAACTTCAATTTGAATTTTACATATCTTGTGTGTTCTAACATCATCAAAATATGCAGGCGATTGACGCTATAATGTCACTGAAACGATGGAAACCTCATCGTGTCACTTTCATGACTGTCGCTTTGAGCAATATGATTAAAAAAGTACGAGTGTTTCACATGGGGTAAAAGGAAGTACACGCTTCATAATTTTCTAAAGATGTTCGGTGTTGGGGTCAAAATCGGTCATGATGGAATCAATGGCTGAAAATCCCCGAAAATATTTGATAAACAAAAAGCGCGGGAAACCACAACCAGAACCTTTTGTGAATTCAAAAAGGATTGGACAGAAGTTTTCGGAAAGGACAATCGAGCAACGGAATGACCAACGCAACCGTGTCCAACCCGCCAGACGGCAAGTTGAATAGACCAAGCCCAACTCACCATCAGGCGAGTTGATTGTCACCGTCCAACTTGCCATCAGGCGAGCTGGGACTGGTCGACCAACTCCTGATGGCGACTCGTAATGTACCCGTCCAACTCGCCATCAGGCGAGTTGTGATTGCTATCGACCACGTCCAGCTCGCCATCAGGCGAGTTGGAGCAACACCACCCATCTTGGTTCTGATCAATACCTCTTTTGAAACTCGATCACACCGTCTCTTGTTTCGTCTCTATTGGAATTACCGTTGAAACTTTACGATAAAAACCTTAAAGACTTGTCATCTCATATGAATTCAAATGGGTCGTATAAAACGGCAAAAATTGACTTAACACCAAAGTTACCTCAGCTATACGAGTAATTTGAAATATTTACAAAACGGACGTCGTACCAAAGGTTTTCTCTTGGAAAGATCTTAAAAACATTTAAGTCGAAAAACAGCCCGAAAAGTTCTAAAATGCGGCTAAGAGCCCACTTATGGTTTTAGATGGGATTGGGCCCAAGGATAATATGACAGTTTATATAATATTTTCAGGAGAAGATAAATGTCAAGCCCGGAAGATAAATATCAAGTTTCGAGGGATAATCTTGAAGATCGAAGAAAAATAGAATATTTCCGCAAAGCGATAAACACGGCTCGGGGTAGAACATAAAGAGGGAACCGCACCGCCTTAAGAGGAGTATATAAGGAACTCCAAGATAGAGATGCAAAGGACCCGAAATCCACAGCAAAAAACTTAGCTTTTAGAGGGATTTAGGCAAATTTCCGTTTTCTATTCTCAAGCTGCGAGTCCACTAGGTTAACGAAGTCTTAGATGGTTAGAACTAGGGAATTCACCAACAGCTCTTGTGGCCGAGGCTTTACCTGTTGTAACGCTCATTCACGAATTCGGAATAAGACCTCTTTGCTCTCTCGTTTTATCGATTATTTACTTCATCTGTTTTTATTGTCCGATTACTTGACGTTTGGCTTAGCAGAAATCAGAGACCTCTATGAAAGTTAGGGTTTATTGACTTTCCTTATTTTGTGGAAGCCGACAGTGCAAATTTTGGTTCCCACAGTGTGGCGCTAGAACGAGGAGGAGGAGGGGGGGGGGGGGGGGGTACAAATCAATCTAACTCTCAACCACAAACTCTTGATCAGACATGTCTATTGACGATCAGACCTAACAAAAAACTCGCGACAATGGAGGTATCAGCGACGAGGTAAACCATCCAGCAACAAACGTTACCACGGTTAACGCTGATGCCAACATCACGACATTCAACGAGGTGAAAAAGATGTTTTCCGCTTTTGAAAAGAAGTCGGAAGAACATGAAATACTCATGGGATCTCTCGCTAAACATGTCGAAACAAAAACAATGAGGACTCGCATAGTTTTTCCTTGCGTATCCACTAGCGTTCGCGGGAGAAGACTCGATTTTGAAATTCCCCTGAACAGGCCTTGGCACTCACGGGAAATTCCATCAGGACGAACGTGTCAACTTGGATCCCAACTATCAGTCCGATAATTCAGAAGAAGATGCTGACGTGCATCCGAGAAGGGCAAGAAGCCGCACGGCTCAGGAAGACTCCCTGTTTGGTAAAACCATGGCTGAACAAGAACAAAACATATTCTAGGTAGAACATGAGAAACTAGCCGAAGAGCAGATTCATATCACTCGCAGAAAAAATCGACGGGGTTGGAAGACCGTTGGAGATGATATGAGATTTGAGATCTCCGTGAATACATCAAAAAAATAGTCGTGTTGTTGCGGTCAAAATCGGTTACAAGGGAATCAATGTCGAAAACCAACTGGAAGAATGCGTTTGTTGGGTTTAAAAATGGTATTCTAGAAATCAGCATCTAAAAATCGTGTTTTTATACGAATGCAGTCTTGAAATCAACTTAACGGAAGTCTCCAGGCCAAAAATCGAAAGAAAGAAACCATAATCGACCAACTAGCCATACGAGCGAGTTGGCTAGCACAGATCAACCAACTCGCATTGCGGGTGAGTTGGTCAACACGAATCGACCAACTCAAGTTGGATGAAACGGACCAACCAACTCGCCCGTACGGCGAGTTAGATGGCATGACACGACCAACTCGCCGTACAAACGAGTTGGTAGGCATGACATGACTAACTCGCCCGTATGGCGAGGTGGACAAGGAGAACTCGTCAAACGGTCGAGTTAGATGACCCAAGCAATCCGACTCAATCATTTGGAAAGTCAGAACAATCCAATTTCACCTCGTCATCATTAAACTCCCTCTTTCGATACTTGATCGAACTTATCTTTGTTCCGTCTGAATAGGGATTGACATTGGAACCTTACTGAAAGAACTCGTTTTCTCGAAAAAGGATCGGGTCGATCGTATGAGACGATAACGGTTAACTAAACACCTAGAGTCACACGCTTCATACGAAAGATCCTAACTCTCGGACAACGTTTTAGCAAGGTTATTTCGATAAAATCGTAAAAACGCCTATGTCGGAAAACGGCCCGACAAGGTCTAAAGCTCGGCTAATGGCCCACTCACAATTTTATTCAAAATCAAGCCCAAAATTTGTGACGGTTTATCTTTTATTTTGCAGGAAAGGATAAATGTTAAGTTCGAGAGGATAAATGTCAAGATCAAAGGATAAATGTTAAGTTTCCGAAGATAATCATGAAGATCGAGGAAAAAAGGAATATTTCCGCGAAATGATAAATTTGACCAAGGGCAGAAGGGGAAGGAGCAAACCGCCTCTAGAGGAGTATATAAGGACTTCAAGGGTGATGATTCAGGGACACACAAAAATCTCCCCTCACAGCAAACATAGCTTAGCACTTAGAGCATTTAGGCAACTTTCCATTTTTGTTATTCGAGCTGCGACTCAACTAGGGTTTTGCAGTCTTAGGTTATTAGAACTAGGGATCTCGCCGACAGCTCTCATAGCCTAGGCTCCTACCCTGTTGTAAACGCTCATACGTAAATTCAGAATAAGACATCTATTATCTCTCTTTTAGATTCTTACTTTGTTTTCCGTATTTACTTCGTATTCTGATTGATTGGCGTGTGGTTTAGCAGATATCCGGGACCTCTGGGAAACTAGGGTTTACCCTGCGTTCCTAATTCAATGGATCGACAGTGCGAATTTTGGTTCCCACAATTTGGCGGTAGAAGGTGGGGGGGGGGGGGTACGGATCAATCTAACTCTCAGCCATCAACGCTCAATCGAAACATGTCAGATCTCAACAACCAACAGCCTCGTGACGATAACGTCGTCGACGAAAATGTTGAAAACACTCCAGTGACAAACGTTACTGCGGGGAAAGCCGATGCAAAAACCGTAATGTTCGAGGAGGTGAAGAAGATGTTTGCAACTTTTGAGAAGAAGTCGGCAGAACATGATAAGGTCATTAATTCTCTCGCAAAACAAGTTAAAACCCTCACAACGAGGAACAAGACCATTTTTCTGCGGGGAACAACCCGAATCCGCGAAAGAAGACTCGACTTCACAACATCTTTGGACCGGTCCGATAACGCGCAAGGCAAGCCGTTTGGGCAAAACTCTGACGAAGTCACCCCCACGCCTACACGGAAAATCTGGGAAACCTTCCTCCTATATAAAGAACGAGGGGAAATCACACGTTTCGACGTAGAATTTAGCAGTTCAATCCGAACCTACGGACGAAGACGTAGATATACATCTGCACCGCACAAGAAGCCGAGCAGCTCGGGACGAACCCTAGTTCGAGAACCCTGTGAACGAAGAAGGAGAAGCTATCTTCCCGAAAGAACAGGACGATATGGTCGATGAGCAAAATCGGATCACTCGCAGCAAACACCGAAAAAATCGGAAATCTGCTAGCAAGATTTCCGAAATCTGCAATGATCTCATGAAAACGGTAGCCGAATTCAGGGCGGTGAAGTCCCAAATCCACCATGCTACTAGCAATGCACCGGAGATCGACTTACTGTTCGAAGAGGCTCGTAAAACACCCTTTACTACTCGTATCACCGAAACTAGGGTTTTGGATCCTGGGAAGGTCAAAGTGATGCGTACGAGGGAACTACTGATCCTAAGGCACACCTACAGGCTTTCCAGGTCGCGATGGGTAGAGCCAGATTCAGGGAAAACGAGAGAGACGCTGGTGAATCCCGCCTCTTCGTAGAGAACCTTCGCGGAGCAGCGCTAGAATGGTTCACTCGCCTCAGGCGAAATTCTATCGGAAGCTTCCCCCAGCTCGCCTTGGAATTCCTCAAACAATACTCGATGTTCATAGATCGAGAAACCTTTGACGTGGACCTTTGGAGCCTGTCCCAGGCAGAGGACGAGAGTCTCTGCGACTTCATAAAGCGTTTCAAAACAGTCATGGCTAGAGTCAGCGGGATAAGCGACAAGGTCGCGATAGCCGAACTTCGAAAAATGCTCTGTTTCAAGTCGAAATTCAGGAAGTGGATAACTTTGGAAAAGCCGCGTAAGATCCAAAACGCGCTTCACAATGCCACATATTACATTATCATTGGAGAGGAGACGAGGTTTTTGTCCTAAAAATGGAAGCCAACAAAGAATACGTCAAAGGATCTGGGGTCGGATCAGAAATTAAAAAAGAAAAACCCTCGCAACGATAGAAACGCCCAATACGGAGACGAAGAAACAAAGGGAGCGCATAGCACGCTATTAACTCTGGATCAGAGCAAGGCCGGACGATGGGTAATACTGAACCCGAAATCCGAGCTACGACGAAAACGCCTTCTGTGATTTTCACCAAACACACGGGCACTCGACCATTAACTGCAAAGTTCTCGGTGCCAGGTTGGCCGCGGAACTGCTCTCCGAAGAACTCTTAGGAGTCTCCAGTGTGAAGGATCTCATCCGCGACTCGGATAGTCCCCCGAAAAATGACAACAGTCCTCAAACGGAAAGACCTTCCCAAGGGGACCAATCGGGGGAAAATCGCAGAAGAAGGCAAGATGAAGGGCAACGACAACAACCGTCGCAGGGTAAACATGATCATTGGCGGATCATAATTCTGCAGCGACACCGTCTCGGCCATTAAAGCTTATGAGCGCAAAGCCGAGACAAGCGCGAATTGAAATATCTGGCCCACGATCAATAACACTCCGAAAGAAGTAATCACCTTCGACGAAGAAGAAGCCGGAGGAATCGATCAGCCGCACTGTGACCCACTCGTAATCGATCTCTTCATACGAGATCTCGAGGTCACCAGGGTTCTCATAGACACCGGAAGCACAGTCAACGTCATCTTTCGTGACACTCTTAACCGGATGAACATAGAGTTTGGCAAAGTCGTACCATCACCCAAGCCGTTAACCGGTTTCTCTAGCATAACATAAATGACCCTCAGATCTATCAAATTACCTGTGGCAGCAAAAGAAGTCACCAAGATCGTCGACCATCCAGCCATCTACAAGTTCATCATGGGCACGCCTTGGCTAAACACCATGAAGGCAGTCCCATAAAATTACCACTTAGGCATTAAGTTCCCAACTCACAACGGGATTGCCGTAATTTGGGGCTGCCAGAAGCAGTCGAGACGCTGTTTCCTAACCGAACACAAGCTAAGAAAAATCATGAACACCGCAATGAAAAATTCCAAATGCCCGTCATAACAGAGAAGACGAATCCAACAGAAAACGTCGACTCAGCAATTGACGCAATCGACACAAACGCAATGACCGAGTAAACAGACTCGCCCAAACAAACAGAACTACGAGATGGCTTGATCCTCGAAAGAGGTACGTAGGCAGCTTGTCAAAAGACAAGTTCAGCTATCCCGCCCCCCTCTAAAAAAAGGGGGTTGTAGGTACATATACGAACACTCGTATATTCCCATATTCAGAATTAACATTTTTTTTGAATTTTTTGTACCCGGGATTTTCAAAACTTTCTCGACAATAAAGACTTCTTTATAGATTCGTAAATTGTCTATGATCCCGCAAAGAAACGCTATGTCGTACATCCTTACATGAGCAAAACGATTATCGCGCCATCCCAGAAAAGGAAACTCGCGAAAAATCGTTCTACCTCAAAACGAATCAACTCTACACCATCATATCTCGGTCGAATCATCGATTCCCGATCAAAGCACGGGATCCTGGCTCCATACGCTCAAAATGTATTAACACAAGGTAATTTTTCGAAAAAACAGGCGAGACGTCGCCTTAATTTTAGAGAACACACCCCCAATCCATTCGCAACTACGAAACACTCGGAAATTGGCCCCGATGAGTACCCTAGCCGTCTTAAACAAATGCACCCAGTTCCGTCCTAAGGACATATCCTCTCACATCCAACTAGGATAAACAACGCGCTATAGAAGAAGGCCGAAATTTTGGTAAACACTTTTGGGAGACTTAAAAATTATCCCTGAAGAGATGCTCGACTTCGACAGACAAGTCGTATATGCCGAAAACCTATCGCGGACTTTAAATCGGAACAGAGTAAGGTTGAAATCAAAATATGCAAAAAAAAAGCTGATTAGTCATCGAAAAGCCTCAAACCAAAAGTAAACATAGGCCTTGCCCTAAACCCAGCACACTGGTCTCTAACGTCTCAAGACATGATATCGAAAAGATACGAGATCCTAAAAGCATGTCTCTTCGTCTGTATCTAAACGTTCCCGAAACTTCGAAAACTCCTAGAATATCTCGCATGAACAACGAACAGGGGGATCCGTAAAAAAAGAAGAGGTCGAGATGACAACTCGAGTTCTCTTTCTACACTAGACAAAGTCCAAATATCTAAAAAACACCCTTTCATAATAAACAAGCACTAATCGAATAAAAGTTAGTAAAATACATGGATTCAAGGCCACACTCAGCCAGACCAGCTACATACGGCCGACAAACAAACAAGACAGAAATATGCAATAACATAGTAGAGGGCATTCCCGAATCAGTCGCAACCTCGGGATTACTCATCAAGAAAGAAACATCCAGTCATAGATCTCCCGACCGAGTAGTCGTAGACATCCAAAGGAGCCGTCGGCTGATTTATCTCCCCTGTCTCATTAAATTCCCCACCTCTGCCTCAACTATGTCGGGAGAAACAGGAATTTGGTCCCATTGTTCCCAAATCCTCTCTTTGGTCTGAGGAATCTCAAAGTCCCTTTCCCTCTCGTTCATACGCCCGGTCTGCCTTGCATACTCGACATCAAACAAATAACCAGGAACCTGCGTGAGGTATAGTCCGCCCATGGCACCGCGACATTCGCGATAGTCCCCGAAGTCCTTATAACCTCTTGTAAGTTCCTCGAATTGATACGATAACTTCTCGCGATGAGTCCTCATGACTTCGGTCATTTCCCTCTTCCCTCGCCTGTAAGCACGACAAACCTCAGTCGCGACCGAATCTCTCTCACGGTGAAGCGAATTTTCCAACTCATCTCTCAGGCGAGCAATCTCATTGTTGGCCGCCTCAGCCTTAAACTGAGCCATATGTGCTTCCTGCCAGCTCGCGCTAAGTGCTCGGTTCATCATAAGGATGCCTTGCCAAGTATCTCAAACTCAGAAAGGCTCATCCTCAAAAGAAAATAACAAGAACTTACCCCGTTGACCATCCTCGATGCCTGGGTAAACTCTGGGGTCTCACTGGATCCACCTGCGGCTGGAGGATAGTCAAAACCAAGCGGCTCATCGGAATCGCCTCGACCGCCACTGTCCCCATCTACCTGACTATTCAGGTAGTCTCTCAGTATATTGTCGGAGTAGCACCTCTCATTAGTCGCTTCATCCTCAACGAAGTGTTTGTTCTTCCGAGTCTTCGGTCTTTTCTCTCTCGTACGAACCACACACGAAACAAATCCATCCATGGACACCTCCGATCCTTCTTCAACCGACAGGTCTGGCTGATATCGAGATCGGTGAAGAGCGATAGCATGACGAACCCTCTTGGGGTTGAACGTTTCCCAAAAACACGGGGGACTGCGAAGCAAATCCCAGATGGTATCCAGACCTTCCAGACTCAGAGGTAAAAGATTGTTCTCTGAGAATAAAATACAAACAAAAATGTATGAAAGATCGACCTCCACCGAAACAAAACTCGCGACGATGGAGGCATCGTCCAATATGCTTAATAATGCTCGCAAGAAATTCATAGTTCTAATGAGTTGGGGGACTAATTGTTGGGGTCAAAATCGGTTACGACGGAATCAACGTCAGAAACCTACTGGGAGAATGAGTTTGTTGGGGTCAAACACGGTATTCTCGAAATCAAAATCTAAAAATCGTGTTTCTATACGAATGCAGTCTCGAAATCGATTTAGCACAAGTCTCTGGGCCAAAACTCAAAAGAAAGAAACCCAAACCGAACAACTCGCCCGGCCAACTCGCCATACGGGTGAGTTAGTCAGCCTGGACCTACAACAGTTGACTTAACACCAAGTAGCCTCAACTATAAGAGTAATTTGAACTATTTACAAAACTGACGTCAGACCAAAGGTTTTCTCTCAAAAAGATCGTAAAAATGTTTAAGTCGAAAAACAGCCTGAAAAGGTCTAAAATGCGGCTAAGAGCCCACTTATGGTTTTAGATGGGATTGGGCCCAAGGATAGTATGACGGTTTATCTAATATTCGCAGGAGAAGATAAATGTCAAGTCCATAAAATAAATATCAATTTTCGAGGGATAATCTTTAAGATCAAAGAAAATGGAATATTTCCTCAAAGCGATAAACACGGCTCGGGAAGAAGAGGAAAGAGGAAACCGCACCGCCTTAAGAGGAGTATATAAGGAACTCCAAGATAGAGAGTCAAAGGACCCAAAATACATAGTAAAAAACTTAGCTTTTAGAGGGATTTAGGCAATTTTCCGTTTTCTATTCTCAAGCTGCGACTCCACTAGGTTAGCGAAGTCTTAGGTGGTTAGAACTAGGGAATTCACCAACAGCTCTTGCGGCCGAGGCTTTACATGTTGTAGCGCTCATTCAAGAATTAAGAATAAGACCTTATTTGTTCTCTCGTTTTATCGATTATTTACTTCGTCTGTTTTTATTGTCCGATTGCTTGACGTTTGGCTTAGCAAATATCCAGGACCTCTATGAAAGTTAGGTTTTCTTGACTGTCCTTATTTTTTGGAAATCGACAGTGCGAATTTTAGTTCCCACAGTTTGGCGCTAGAAGGAGGAGGGGGGAGGGTACAAATCAATCTATCTCTCAGCCACAAACGCTTGTATCAAACATGTCTTTTGACGATAAGACCAAAAAAAAACTCGCGACGATGGAGGCATCGTCGACGACATAAACAGTCCAGTAACGAACGTTACCACAATTAAGTCTGATGCCAACACCACGACATTCAAGGAGGTTAATAATATGTTTTCCGCTTTTGAAAAGAAGTCGGAAGAACAGGAAACAACTCATGGGATCTCTCGCTAAACAGGTCGAAACCTTAACAGTGAGGACTCGAGTAGTTTTTCCTTGTGTATCCACTAGGGTTCGCAGGAGAAGACTCGATTTCGAAATTCCACTGAACATGCCTTGGCACTCGCGGGAAAATCAATCAGGAAAAAGTCCCAGCGAGACAACCCCTGCTCAGAAAAAATCTAAAAACCCACCACCACTGGAGCTTGGAACAGAGGAACACGAGGACGAACGTGTTGACTCAGATCCCAGCTATCAGTCCGATAATTCAGAAGAAGACGTGACGTGCATCCGAGAAGGGCAAGAAGCCGCACGGCTCAGGAAGACTCCCTGTTTAATAAACCCATGGCTGAAGAAGAAGAAAACATCTTCTAGGCAGAACATGAGAAACTAGCCAAAAAGCAGGCTCATATCACTCGCAGCAAACATCGACGGGGTCGGAAGACCGTTGGAGATGATCTTGATATTCGAAAATCAGAAAAAGAGTGAGGTAGAAGATGACCTGTTGTTTAGTTTGATTCATTTTAGTCATAAAAAGAAAGGTAAAATGTATTTTCATTTATTTAGTTGTTTTTTTTTCATTTAAGATAGCCCAAAATCAGAAGAAATGGCCACAAGAGTAGATTATGGAAAAATTGGACAATCTTTTGGTTCAATCATTTACCAGCCAATCAATTCTGACAAGAAGACTTTCTGATCATACCAAGACTTTCAAAAGACATAATCAATGATCCATAGGAGTTCTACAAGTTCATACCATGCACCAACCAACATTGGATTAGGAGGATCTTCATTAACACCAAACTGCCTTATTTGGAGATTTTGCATTCAATGTCCAACAGCTCTTTTCTCTTCAGATGAGGCATGACTTCAGCACCTTCCAGACCACAAAGTAGATTCCAATGAAACTCACTTACCCCCTCAAACCGTCCAGAGACAAGGAGAAGACCATCTACATTAACTTGGCCAAATTCTCATCATAAAGCCTCCAGCGGCTCGTTTTCTTGGAGCCCAATTCCTTTGAATCCAAGACTTGCAGAGGAATCCGATCCAGTGTATACCAAATCCCAAAGCAAGCAAATAATGTCATGATTAGTGTTGGAAATCAGCTTCAGTTCCTTCAAACTTTCTAAGTAAGTGTGATATAGTGGCATGGTGATCCACTTTGGTATCTCTAGTAATCTATGCAAACACCCTTCAAATAATGGTGCTAAAGTGTGGTTAGTCAATAATAAATCTTGATCATAGTCTTCTTCTTGACCCGATAAAGATTTTTTTCTTTTCAAAAACTTATATAGATAGTAAATATAACAAAAAAACAAAAAAATAGCATTAGTGAACCTCCCCCCAGACTTAAGTTACACTGTCCCTAGTGTAATCCACCCCGGATTGGTTAGGAAAAATTAATCTTGAGTAAATATCTTAAGTATAGAACTCGATACTTCTCTCTGTGAGAGAGTGTCGAATGATGGTAGGTAGGTTTGGTCGATCGATGGTCGCAATCCAGTGTCGACCGATGGTGCCTCTATGGTGTCGATCGATGGTAGTAAGTAGTCTGTAGAAATAAAATAAAACTTGAAATAAATAAATAGTATATAAGTAAAAAGTAAATAAAAACCTACTAAACAGTGGGTTGCCTCCCACTCATCGCTTGGTTATAGTCTTAAGCTCGACGTTTTGAACTTTCTGACTAGAATGGAGGTGGATCAACACTTGGAAAACAAGTGTCTGCATCTTCTTTGCTATTCTGAAACTATGTACCAATGAAGTTTCTCATTGCTTCATCTCCTCTGGCTTTCTCATTCTTTATGATCTCCTTAGTAAGCTCCACTGAATGCATTCTCCTTTTTAGAGTCTCAATATTGCATTGTAGCATTCTAAGTCTGGCAGTTTAGTCTCTGATATATCCTCCAATTTCTGAGAAATATCTTCTTTTATTAGGCTCTGAGAGAAAACAGTCTCATTGCGCATGTCTTCCAATTGTGATTCTGCTGTGTGCTCTTGTTTGTCGGACTTAGCATCGATCGATGGTGCAAGGTTTTCGTCAATCGATGTCACTCTGTTTTGTCCACTCGCATGTTGTTTTTAATAGTATCCAAATCTCTCTGCATCTTATCCAGGCTTGTAGTCATACCAGTGAGGCATTTGTCTATTGGATAATAGACATCATCAAGCCTCCAGTAAGAATCTTCTAATGACATCTCTTGAGCGTTGTAGATCCCATTCACAAGATCATCAATCTCTGCTCTGCTATATGTTTCTTGCTTCTTCTTGGACATAGGGATCTTTGCTGCATATTCAGGTAAACATATGTAGATGTACTCAAACATAGTAGCTCTCTCTAGAACTGCTATGATATCTTCCTCTTGCACATTCACAATTTGTCCATCTATAACGCATGCATTGCCATTCGCATCTCTGTATATGCCATATTCATCTTGCTTTTCCCAAAAAAAATCCTTCTACCATCAGCATCAAAAGCTCTCTTTCCATACTCTACCTGATCGTCTATCCGTAGGGGATTTATCCAACTGACCGGTCCCGGAGTTTCTGAAGTGAAGGGGTTAGATTTACAGAACTCTTGGACTCCTGGAATGGTGGTATCGATCGATGCATGCTCCTTTTTGTCGATCAATGTTTGGTACTGGTTAGGCTCGTGCTTTTGCTCCTTGATGTCGATAGATGATGGTACCTTCGCGTCGATAGATGGCTGTTATTGTTGTCCAAATAAACTTCCTGATCCATTAGCCATAACAAGGGCATCTGCTACATCTTCCTTAGGTAAGTTGAGAGTTCTCCCGTAAAGATCTCGTTCACGTCCTTTTGTATCTATGAAAATTCCAAACTCGTCTGGTCTGAGATAACCATCTTCTGTATCTTCTGCTTCAGCTAATTGTTCTGATCTTCGTTTTATGTCGTTGGATGGCCAAGATATGTTGAGGATTGATGTTGGATTGCCTACTCTTGCGTTCATTACCCAGCCAGCTTTTTCCTCTCTGTAAGCTGCATCGTTCTCTTTGTAATCTCCACAGTAACCTTGGTACGCCGGCTTAGCATCGATTGATGTCGTCTGTGGAACGTTCCATGCTCGATGATCAAAATGGTGGATGGAAATTTTTCCAGCTCCGTTAGCCATTGCAAGTATATCTGCCACATCGTCTTTCTTGACATGTAGAATTCGACCGTCCATAGCTTTGGCATAACCATCTAGATCTCGCATAATACTGAACTCATCTAGTTGTAATAAACCATATTCCTTTTCGCGTTCTGCAGATTAATCTCGTTTGGTTTCTGCTTCATTCTCAGTATCTATCGACGGTGTATGATGTCCGTAGATCGATGTCGAATTCTCGGGTCAAGGGGAAACATGGAAAAGTTCAGCCTCTTCCAAAGAAATCCCTCGGTATTCAATTGTTTCTTCCTCTTTTTAATGTTCATCGTACTCGAGATAGGATGTTTTGTAACTGAAATCACCAAGGTGGGTGTGAGCTTGTTCGGAAGTTTGAGTGTCGATTGATGCGATAGCATGGGTATCGATCAATTGTTGAACAGTATGGCTGTCAATCGAATTTGTTAAGTCCAGATTCCCTAACCATAGCCTCGAAATTTTTTAAGGACTTCACTTGCTAGAGTCACTTTGTAATAACCCTCATGAGCCCATGAAATTTTGGTCGAGAAAAATTCTGCTCGACCAGTTCGGAGTTGGTCGATAAAAAAAAATAATAAAATCGACCCGATGAATTAATGTTACGAAAAGACTGTCATGTGTTGAAAGGCCTTCTCTTAATAGTTATGGTCGATTATTAATTATGTTGGTCGAATTTTATTCAAGATGGATGAATATAGCCGAAGCAGGACGAGATTCAAAGGTCGAGAAAAGTTTTAGTCAAAAACTGTCTAAAGATTATCGACCAGCATCATGAATGGTTTCTGACCCGTCTTGTGCCTTTCACCAACCTGCCTGTTTGCTTCATTTAAATTATCAGGTGATTGTCACAAGCTGCATCTCTGATTGCTTTCTTCCTTGCTGTACCAGAACAAGTGAGAAGCACATGACTGAGTTCATCTTTCTTCATGTGAAGGAAAGGAAAGCAGCTTGGCTGCTGGGAGTGATGAAGCAGCTCTCCACCTGTCCACTATCAGCCCTGCTTTGTGTAGAGTGAAAACCTCACCTGAAGTAACTTCATCAGCTATTTAACTCCCTCTCCAGCTGCTTGGTCGTCCATTACCACAAGAAAAACCAGAGAAATATTTTCAGAGAAAATCAGTGAGAAAGAAGAGAAAAACTGAGAGCAAAATTAGAGAAAATTCAGAAAACACTTTGGATGAATTTCTTCCATCCTCTCGTTCAATCTGTTGATGTGTGGAAGATCAGAAGTTAGGCAGTGAGTTTAGTTCGGAGAGAAGTTCCAACCGAGATCATCTAACCGTCAGTTGTTGTGGTCAGTAGCAGAGATAAGCTTGAGGGATCAGCCTGGTTCATCAAGTAGAACCGTTTTCTGTCTAGTTTTGATCAGTTGGTTGTGGATTTTTGCTAGCTCACTCCAGTCACTCCTTGTAGCCGCTCAGTCACTTGGTTCAAATTCTTATGGTCAAGGAGAGCGATCGGATCAGCCGGACCCCTTTCTTGTGATCGTTCTTAATCTGAAGTGTACCGGAAGTGGAGTGTGATTAGCTGGAGCTCATGTCTAGTCTTCCTTAGCCAATCTCATGGGATTCAAAGGTGAGTCTAGATAGGATGATTGATGAGTTATGATAGTTTTGCTTGAGTAAAATAAATGATTATGGTTGATAGTATAAGTAAGTCTCTTAACTATATTAAACTTGAAATGTTTACCTTATTATAAACACTTTAATAATATTAGTTGAATTATAATTTTGAGGTTTATCCCGAGCCTTAGTACTTGTTCAAGTCTAATATATAAGATATAAGTTTGAATCAGGAATTCTTATTATATACTCACTCTCTCTAAGTTCCCGCCATTACGTGAATTTTTCTACAATTTGAACAGTCCGAACACGATGTGGGTCGATGGAGACCGTTAACTGCATGCAGCATTAGAGTTCGGTCTTGGAAATCTGATGGAGTGATGTTATATTTATTTTCTGCTAGGCTCGGTTAGCTTGTGTTTCTGGTTTAATAATAATATATATATATATTATATATATATATATATATTTATATTAAATTTACGTATCAGTGATGGCGGGATGTTGGGAATGAGTTTAAGATATTGATTCACATCGTGGATAATAGGTACAATTAAGGAATAATTTCCTTTGCATCAATGGGGACTGCTAGAACATTATATGTGTTGGGGTGAGATTAGACTCACTGATGAATGTTACTCGTGACTCATTTTGATGCGTACATAGCGGAGACTTTACTCTAGGCGAGGAACAATTAGCCATCGTAGTTATATCTTGCAAAGAGTTTGATATTCCTATGTATAAATTTGTTACCGAAACTCGAGGATCTTAATATTTTGTAAGATCTGAAAGATATTTATAGCGATATTTCTTAAGTACGAGTTCATATGATTTAGTCTGCCGAACTCATTTGGTATTTCGCATGATGTTGAAATCTCGGTGTACTATAGGATATGGTACTAAATTGCGTACTGGATCCGGGAACTTGGTTAATCGTGAGTCACAATTGTGGCCTCTCTTTGGTTTAAGTTAATAGTGATTGGCTGTGCATGTTCTTGTTTGATTGTTGCACGGCTGGTCGAGTCAAATTGTACTTAGACCAGATCGGGGGTGTCACAAAGGTGGTATCAGAGCATGGTTATACGATGCTTTAATGGGACTTTTTTCAAATGTTTTTCGAGTCAGAATGAGTCGCAAGGATAAATAGGTTATGCTGGTTGGTTCCTTCATCTTAGAATAGATAGTCCTGGGTAGTTACCTTACCGTTATTTTTCATATCAAATGCATCAAGACAAACTTGACGGGGTAGAGCGTATCTACCAATTTTGATCCCGTTATGCATCATGTATAAGTTTTCTAACGTCATACTCGAGATTTTTACTGTCATGCTCGGTTTTGTTACCACATGCTTTTATCTGTTACCATCATGCTTAGATTAGCTACCGTCATGCTTTCCTACCTTGCTTTCAAGTTCTAGTGTGGATACCAATCCTTCAGAGGGACTTATGGGACAATGTCAACAAATCTATTACATTTCCGGACTCGTGTGATATCAATGTCAAGGTGGGCGTTGATTTTGATCCGCTCCAGAGCAATTCAACGGCCTATGAACACTCAGATGCACTTATTCTTTCGGCTTCTCATGTCTATCCATCTTATGCTTAGACGTACCAGAAATGGAGCCGTACAAGGCTGATTGATTCAGCAAGTGTTTCAAGCTTAGCGTTGGTGGCGGAGATAGTTCAACTGTATTACAAGATGATGGACGCACCAGCAACATTCCCTTGCAGCAAGACATCTTGACATTTTCGAAGAGGATAAAGAAGATTGGACCCCAATGTATCGAGGAATGATTAAACTGTTCGATGTACACTTTTGATTGAGGAAGATTTCGAATACAACATTGGAGGCAGGCGACAGACGTGACCAATTGTTTCGAGGATTGCAAGAAGGATATGGAAGCATACAACATCAAGAAGGATGCAGTGAGTTGGTCGTTAAGCATCAAGCGTCATTTAAGGAATGTTAGTCCATGTTAGACAGATTTATTTTAAGAGTTCAAGATGGAGTGTTTTCTACCCATATCATGGGACCGATTGGAGATTCCACTTATGGAGTTAGCAAAGTGAGATGTTTCCGCCAAAAGGTTGAGGTCGAGTGAATCTGATTCATCCATTATGGATTGGAGGATGAGACAAAGTTCATAAGGACGTTCTTTGGGGACTTAATCCCAAACCATTGGAGTAACTAAAGATTGTAGTGCTTAAGTCCTTTGAGGAGAAAATATAGTATGATGTGTATGTTAAGAGAGTTGTAATGCCAAGGAAGATTCTTTGTGCCATTTAGACAGTCTAATGGCTAGCAGGTTCAGATCAAAGGTCAGTTTCAGCCAAGACAGTAGGGTCATGATTCTTAAAGTGTAAGGAGTCCTAGATCACTTACGTCATACCCACTTTAGTCATTCCTCTGAAGAGTAAGGATGTTATTCTACCCTTGTCCATGATGTTACCCGGTTCCCTTTTACTTATATACCTAGGGTACCAATTGTTGGACTTGTTCGCTCTTCCTTACAATTAGTCCCTAACCAAGTGTATGGCTATTTGGGTAGAGCCTACACTTTTTAGTTGCCTGGACCGTGAAAACACCTGAAAGGTCCAATCACAGGTTTGCTTCTTATCCCATTGTGTGTTGTGTTAATTTAAAAAGAAAAAAAATTATGAATAATTGAATAAATAAATGGAAGTGTGATCAAGGTGTAGTAAGAGACCTTTTCTATGGACGGAATTTTTCCGCCCGAATTGTGTTCGATTCGGGAACAACACATAAATGTAGTTCCCGGGTAGTGTCATTGTTTTAGGGAGGGATTCACTTTGGTGAATTCAAGTATATTGTTCTTATTCGTGGAAGTACTGGATGCTTTTAGAATTATGGTATGCCATCCCTATTCCTTAGTACTTCCATTAGAGCGGTTTGTTTCTATATAGACTGAGATTGGCTATCTAGTTACTGAGCTCAATTAGGAAGTTGTAGAAGAAAGAAGTTCTTGAGAGAAGACCAGTCACTGTTGGCTTACAGTGGTATTCTACTAAGTGTTGGAGCATCACTCGTATCAGTCTGGAGAGTTGATTTCCTTTTGGGAAGAGGTGAAGTAGTGTATTCCATTATTCAGGTCATTGGGAAAGTAGAAGATCAAAAGGAGCAGAGTATAGAGGACCGTACAATAATCAGAGAATTCAAAGATCTGTTTAAGGCACTGAAATGATTTTCGACATCTAAAATTAACATGTTCAGTATATGTGCTGAACCTGGATTCTCTGCAATAGCCTAGACATCTGCGAAAGTGGTTCTAATCGAGCAAAGTAGCAGATAGAAGATTTGTTTGGAGAAATTTTTTTTTTGATTTAGTTCTTTGCCATGGAGTGTACCCATGTATGTGGTAAAGAAGAAGAACTTGAGTTTGCGGTTATGTTTGAGTATAGTTAATTCAAGGACGTGACCATCAGGGTCAAGTATCAAGTTCTAGAATTGAAGAGTGGTTAAGATCGGTCGCAAGGTGCAGCTTTATTTCAAGGACGTTCGATGGACGCTTCAAGATTTAGTAAATGTTGCTGCTGGTAGTTGGAAGTTAGATTCTTAAGACAGTGAGTGTTAGAACAAAGAGATTATGCAGATTTAGAAAAAAAAGCGCTACTATTACTGAATGGTTGTGTCCAATCTCTGTTATTGAGATTCGAAGTTCATTGGATTGGCAATTTACCATCAGAAGGTTGTTGAAGAGTTAGAAACCATATCAACTGCTGAGCTGATCGACTGAGAATAGTGTTACCTTGGAATGGAGTAAAAGAATTGATGAAGTAAGCAATCAGCTAGAGGAAGTCTCTACGTCTATACATATCTTAGATTTGCATGAGCCTAACAAGCCACATACTAATTCATGGACATATCGTGTGTTGGCTTAGGTGAATGCTGATGAAAGACGATAGGATAATCGTTTATGCATCTAGAGAGCTAAACAAGGAAAATGTAAATTATCGGATGCACGAGCTAGAGTTGGCTGCAGTTTTGTGGCAGATCAAATTTCGCAACCATTTCAGTATGGAGAAAGGATGCAAGTGTTCAATGATCAAAGAAGCCTACGAAAAGCAAATGCATTTGTTTATGATTATAAAAGAGGAAATTTCGTGTCAATATCGAAAAGGATCTCAAGAATCATGAAGCGAAATTTGGAGTGATTTATTTGGCTCCCTTATAAGGAGGGAATGGATAGCCTTCAAGATTGCATGTAGTAAATCAAGATGGCTTACTCATTTATATATAAGGAACTCAGCTGAAGAATGGGAACTTAAGGAAAACATGTAAGGTATTTAATGAAGAGAATTTCAGAGAACAATATGATAACGGTGCCATGTACAAATTCAATAAGAGGACACGTGGGGGAAGGAACCTAACTCCTACCCGAAGTTACGCATGATGATTAGAAAGGAGATGATAAGTGACCCCGAAGGAGATTGATGAATGAAAGAAAAAGGTATGACCATAAGGCAAATGGAAATTCCAAGGTTGTTAAGATATCAGAGGATGTATCAATACAAAAAGTCTGGAGTCGTCGTACAAGAGTACTCAATTGGTATCAAGGGTGGTATAAAAAAACCTTTTGGATCCTGAATTGTTGGATAGAAGAAGGAAATCAGAAAGCAATATGACCAGACTTGGTTATGGGGAACATTAGAGAGACTGGAGTTTTCAGAAGTTTATGAAGAGGGCCTCAGATAAATCATAAATTTCCTGAAGATTGTGAGGAAGATAATTCTTGGAATGGGTGAGTGTGTGTATTTGAGACTAGCACTCTTGGTCTGAATCATGTTAGCGTGATTGATCGTGCATGTTCTTGTTTGATTGTTGCACGGTTAATCAAGTTGACATCAACAAGACCTGAGATGTTACCTTCACGTATAGCATATCACCTAACGTTCCACGTTTTATGTTGTTGATATAAGAGAAAGACCGATATGAAGATTTCAGATTGATGGTATTAAGAGACTAAAGCTGTCAAAAGAAGTATGTAAACCGCAGTGAAGAGAGTTGTGTTACAGTAACACATTTATTTCTTCTTTAAGGTGTTTGCTCCGAAAAGAAAAGATTGTTTGTAAGAGTTGGAGAAATCGACAATCTGATATATTGATCTTTACCGAGTAGTGAGTTTATCAGAGTTGGAAAGGTTGTCTATAGAACAGAGCTTCCTGCAGATATGCTTCTACATCTATTATGTTAAGTGTTGATGTTGTGTAAGAAAATATAAGACTCAAGTATGATAGAGCCCAAAAACTAGAGAACTTGCAATCCAGTCTGCCTATCCTAAAGGTCCTTTGTGGATAAGTGAACGTCACATTAGAAGATTCGAGAATCACAAAAGTTTTGTAAGTTCAAGTAATTGGGGGAACCAACCATCAGTTGTTTTGACATGAGAAGATAAGAAAGTTTAGAGCTGATTATTATGAACAATTCGCAGAGACTCCAGTGTTCAGCAAAGTGTGTATCTATGTTTTGAGAATTCGGGGACGAATTCTTCTGAGGGGGGAAGAATGTAATAACCCTCACGAGCCAATGAAATTTTGGTCGAGAAAATTTCTGCTCGACCAGGTCGGAGTTGGTCTATCAAAAACTAAAAAATATAATCGACCCAATGAATTAATGTTACGACAGGACTGTCATGTGGTTGAAAGGCCTTCCCTTAATAGTTCTGGTCGAGTATTAATTATGTTGGTCGAATTTTATTCAAGCTGGACGAGTATAGCCGAAGCAGGACGAGATTCAAAGGTCGAGAAATGTTTTAGTCAAAAACTGTCTAAAGATTATCGACCAGCATCATGAATGGTTTCTGACCCGTCTTGTGCCTTTCAACAACCTGCCTGTTTGCTTTATTTAAATGATCAGGTGATTGTCACAAGCTGCATGTCCGCTTGCTTGCTTCCTTGCTGTACCAGAACATGTGAGAAGCACATGACTGAGTTAATCTTTCTTCATGTGAAGGAAAGGAAAGCAGCTTGGCTGCTGGGAGTGATGAAGCAGCTCTCCACCTGTCCACTATCAGCCCTGCTTTGTGTAGAGTGAAAACCTCACCTGAAGTAACTTCATCAGCTATTTAACTCCCTCTCCAGCTGCTTGGTCGTCCATTACCACAAGAAAAACCAGAGAAATATTTTCAGAGAAAGTCAGTGAGAAAGAAGAGAAAAACTGAGAGAAAAATTAGAGAAAATTCAGAAAACACTTTGGATGAATTTCTTCCATCCTCTTGTTCAATCTGTTGCTGTGTGGAAGATCAGAAGTTAGGCAGTGAGTTTAGTTCGGAGAGAAGTTCCAACCGAGATCATCTAACCGTCAGTTGTTGTGGTCAGTGGCAGAGATAAGCTTGAGGGATCAGCCTGGTTCATCAAGTAGAACTGTTTTCTGTCTAGTTTTGATCAGTTGGGTGTGGAGTTTTGCTAGCTCAGTCCAGTCACTCCTTGTAGCCGCTCAGTCACTTGTTTCAAATTCTTATGGTCAAGGAGAGCGATCGGATCAGCCGGACCCCTTTCTTGTGATCGTTCTTAATCTGAAGTGTATCGCAAGTGGAGTGTTATTAGCTGGAACTCATGTCTAGTCTTCCTTAGCCAATCTCATGGATTCAGAGGTGAGTCTAGATAGATGATTTATGAGTTATGAATTAGTTTTGCTTGAGTAAAAATAAATGATTACGGTTGATAGATAAGTAAGTCTCTTGAACTATATTAAATTGTGAAGTGTTTACTTATTATAAACACTTAAAAAATATTATGAATTATTATTTGAGGTTTATCCTGAGCCTTAGTACTTGTTCTCAAGTACTAATATATAAGTATATAAGTATGAATCAAGTGAAGTCTTATTTTATACTCACTCTCCCTAAATTACCCGCATTACCGTGAATTGGTCATGCGATATGGAACAAGGTCACGAAGACACGATGATGGGGTCGCACCCTGGAGACCGTGTAACTGCATGCAGCATTAGATGTTCGATCTTGGAATATCTGATGGAGATGATGGTTATATTTATTTTCCCGCTAGGCTCGGTTAGCCTTGGTGGTTTTCCGAGTTTATTATATATATTATACGTATGAGTGAATGGCGGGTGTTGTGGAGGTGATGTTTAAGATATGATTCACATCGATGGAATAATAGGCCTTATATGTACAATAATTAAGGAATATATTTCATCTGCATTCAAATGGTATCGATTGCTCGGGATACTATTAATATGTATTGGGGGTGCGGGAGTAGACTCACTGAGTAAACTAGTTACTCATGACTCATTTGTGATGCAGGTAACCAGTAGGCGGGAGACCTTTACTCTAGGACGGGAAGGAACATCATTAGCCAGTGGTAGTTTTATTATCCTTGCAAAGTAGTTTTGATATATCCTATGTATAAAGTTTGTTGACCGAAAACCTCGAGATTAATCATTAATATTTTGTAAGATGCTTTTGAAAGAATATTATATAATGTACTAAAGAATGTTTCTTTAAGTACGAGTTTCATATGATATTAGTCCTTTTCCGGACGAACTAACTATTTGGTATTACTCAGTAAGGTTGAAAAGCCTCGGGTTGTACCTAATAGGATATGTATACTTAGGCGATTGGCCTAAGGTACCTGGATCTTTTCCGGGAACTTTGGGTTAATCGTTGAGGTACACATTGTGGCCTCTCGGTTTGGCTTAAGTTAATATTGATTGGTTGTGTATGTTCTTGTTTGATTGTTGCACGGCTGGTAGAGTCAACATGTACTTAGACCAGATCGGGGGGGGGGGGGTGTCACACACTTGACTTTCCAGCTTCCCCACACGGGTGTCGAGATTGCTCGATCTTTGTGTTTAGGTTGAGGTACAAGAAATCTAACTTATTATTGAAGTCCACAGTCATCCTATGCTGTCCCTCCAGTACTTCGTCACACATAAATTCGACACATGATCTTCTGATTGGTCTCAAAATCTCCATGAATTTAGTAGCTTGGGCTTTAGCTTCAGGTTGAGCTATTACAGCATCTTCTTCTACTTCTGTAACAGGGATTAGATCCCCCTGATCTTCTATCTTTTGACATGCTGCATTACGCAGATGACCGTTGAGGTCATGCAAGTCTTCATTCTCATTCTGAACCACAATTATAGGCGCAACCATCTGAGCTCGTCTGCTGTCGTCGAACGATGCGGATAAGATGATGTCGATCAATGCTAAGTGGTCAATGTCGGTCGATGCTAAGTGGTCAATGTCAGTCAATGCTAGAGTTTTGATGCCGGGCGATGCTATCTGTAGAGAACTGTCAATCGATGATGTATGTATGCCGTCAATCGATGCTTGTCGTCTTTCTTTGCGGATTGTGCGTTCGAGTTTTTTCGGGTTTGAGAATAGTAATCCTTGTCCTTTATTGCTCCTTGTAGTATTTTTCATGCACCTGAAAGACAAAGGAAAAGAAAATCAATAACTTGAAAGTAAAAAAAAAAACTAGACTAAACCCTAAAAATTAAATCTAATGGTGATCAATGTTCCCCGACAACGGTGCCAAATTTGACATGCGTGTTGTTTACTGTTCTAGCAGGGTATAAATATCCTAAAAAATCAACTATCAAATTAACCCTTAATCCTAACACACAAAATAATACTCTTGCCAAGGAGATCAGGTGTAGTACTTAGGGATCGAATCCACAAAGAAAAATGGCAGACAATATATTTCTTATTCCTAAAGTTAAGCTAAGTGATTATATATATATATATATATATATATATATATTTGTAACAAGTAATCAGTCTAAGGAAATGTTCTTTATTAGAGAGTGTAGATGCAATATAGAAATATGCTAATAAACTAACTAGATGTAAATGTAAATATGTTAGATCTAGGGTTTCAGGCAAGTGGATTATAGAAGATAGACGTTAAGGGTATTAATCATAGAACTCGATATCTAATGTAAAAGAAGCTCTCGCTGCGAGTCTAATATATTGACTAAGTCCAATGTCTCAGCTCTCGTTTGTTGACACGGAATGACCGTCGACCGATGGCAATGATCCTTCGTTGATCGATAGTTTCTTGAGTCAACCTTTATGACCTAATTCGATAGGTTCACTAGATTAACTAAATCAACTCTCGTTTGTTTCTAGCAACCTAGATCAACAAAATAAATTATGGTAGTAGACCATGCTCTCGCTTGCGCCTAACTATCCTATTATCAGGGTTCTAGTTACCTACTCTAGAACACAAGCAATGAACGTAATTCTATTAATATATCTAATAATAACCCTAAAAATTCTATTGTGTGGCTAATCCATCAGTACCATTAATAAACCCTAAATCTAGTAACTACTTAGACATAATCAAATTAAGAATAATAATCTGAATATAATGCATAGATAAAACACTGGGGTTTCAATACAAATCTCCCTGAATTATGAATCTTCCACCTAAATAGAAAACTCAAGAACCCCGCACCGTACATATGCGTACGTATATTGTCTGCCTCTCTTCCTCTTCTCATACATAAAGTATAAATATAAAAACCCTAAAATCTAGGTCAAAACTTGTACAAGGGCAAAACTTGTAATCTTGTGTTATGTCTCTAACTTGGGCTTGAAATCAGCTTTCTGCGAATTGGTCATCGATCGATGGCAAGTGGTCAGCATCGATCGATCTTGGTCATGTAACGTCGATCGACGTCAGGATAGTGTCTTCAATCGACGGCAGTCTTGTAGTTCGACTCTCTCAAAGATCAGCTACGGATTATTCTCCTCTAAATGCTCCAAAAGCTTCAAGTATCTCCATATATCTCAAATATGTAACTGGACCTGTAAAGACCTTAAAACATAGCCTAGACACACATAATAGACCCTAAATGGAGTCCATAATATGGCCTAAAACTGGTAATAAATAGGCTATATCAGTTTGTAAGTGCATGCGAGAGATGGATTACTTGCTTATTTTGTTTCAATTCTATAATTGAATTTATCAAACCTTAGCATCCTTAATTATAGTTTTGAATCTCTTGATTGATAAATCCCTAGATCTAGCGTTTCTCTCTTATTGCTTACAACCGTACTATCTACGTAGTGCTTTCTTTAATCTTTTATTATTGTTTGTCTAGTTTCATCTGAAACTCAAGTCTATTGTGGGAAACATAGAGTCTCTGTGGATGTTATCCTCTAGTACTACATCAAACCTCTTATTTGAAAAAGTATATTGAATGTTAATTTGAGCATATCAAATTTCGTACCATTAGCGGGGACTCTGATCACCATTTGACTAGGTGTAGAATTTTGTCTAGGTTTTTATTTTAAGTTTACTAACTTTATTTTTCTTTTCTTGTGTTTCAGGTACATGAATCTTAGTACTAGAAGGAACAAAGGAAAAGAGCTCTTGGACTTCTCAAACCATGAGCTAGCTGATTTAGAACTTGATATCCTTTCTAAGAGGCAAGTATCGAGCGACACCCTCCAAGCATAAGTGATCAACACCTTTATTCTAGTGTCAAACGACGACAATTATATATAACCGATTGAAACTGTACGCAGTGAGACAAAGATGGCTGCAAGACTTATGTTGATTCATGATGATAATGAAGATTTGCATGACCCCGAGGGTCATTTGTGCAATGCAGCAGGTCAGAAGAAATATGTCCAGGGGGCTGTAATCCCTAAGCCATTTGTTTCTACAGGGAATGATAAAGTCCTTCGACAGAAAATGTTAGCATAATGGGTCATGCCTAGTCAGTTCTATGTTAACATGTCTGCGAATTGTCCTCCATAAATCCAAGGGGTTGACAGCCAAATAAGACCTGCATACTTCTCTCATGTGGATGAGCACCCTTTTCATGGCCTTCCTCATGTAGATCCCATGGACCATATTGAAACACTATAAGATTTTGTGTTTGGCATCCAGGAGAATGAAGGAACCAAAGACTACATCCTCTGGAAGCTGTTCAAATATCCTCTTTCTGGGAATGTGGTTGATTGACTGAAATGCCTACCACCAGGATATCTTACTACCTGGAATGATGTCAAGACTGCGTTTCTGACTGAATTTTTTATGCATAGAGCTGTTGAAGATCTAGCACCAAAATCTGATTCAAATCACGACACTGCATAACCAACATCATCGTCGATCGACACTCAGCCATCAGCATCGATCGACACCCTCCGAATTTCAGAACAGACCGAGACTTAAATCCTAAGTCTAGGGGAAGGGCAAGAGAGAAGAAAACAGAAAAAGAATGTAGATGCAGATTTCTTGTCACTAGTTCCTTCGCAATGTCATTAGGGAAGTGTTGAGTATAGAGTGTGCTGCATAGGAGGTCTACAACATTTTACCAAGTTCAGAGTGCTATGTGATTCAGATATGAGAGACAGAGGAGAAGCTTCTGCAAGAGCTTGTTTTGTAGCAAGTTCTCATTCTCATCCAAACTAAATTAGATCTCCATAAGTCAAGCTAATGAATAAAAATATTGGGAGCCTATTCATTGTTAGGTAACTTTTAAATTAGTTTTAATTTTGGTTGTACTAATTTAGGATTTTTTTATTTCAGGTCAAAAAAGAAGAAGACCTGAGGAACACGAGTTGATATACCAAAATCGATTGACGAAAACCGGCTGGTGTCTCTCTACAGAGCATCACGAGTATTGATTTCCTCTTAACAATATCGATCAACACTCACATCTGAAGGAAAGTATAACTTGATTATCCTTGTTGAATGACATGTGTGTTGTTTACTGTTCTAGTAGGGTATAAATATCCTAAACAATCAACTATCAAATTAACCTTTAATCCTAATACACAAAATAATACTTTTGCCAAGACAGATCAGGTGTAGTACTTAGGGATCAAATTCACAGAGAACAATGGAACACAATAGATTTCTTATTCCTAAATTTAAGCTAGGTGATTATATATATATTGGTAACAAGTAATCAGTCTAAGGAAATGTTCCTTATTAGAGAGTGTACATGCAATATGGAAATATGCTAATAATGTTAGTATGTAAATATGCTAATAAAATAACTAGATGTAAATGGTAAATATGCTAGATATAGGGTTTCAAGTAAATGGGTTATAGAGGATAGAAATTAATGGTATTAATCATAGAAATCGATATCTAATGTAAAAGAGACAGCTCTCGCTGTGAGTCTAATTTATTGACTAAGTCCAACGTCTCAACTCTCGCTTGTTGACACGGAATGACCGTTGATCTATGGCAACGATCATGCGTCGATAGATGGTTTCTTGAGTCAAGCTTTATGACCTTATTCGATAAGTTCACTAGATTAACTAAATCAACTCTCGTTTGTTTCCAGCAACCTAGCTCATCAGGATTAATTCTGGTAGTAGACCATGGTCTCGCTTGCTCCTAACTATCCTATTATCAGGGTTCTAGTTAGCTACTCTAGAACACAAGCAATAAACACAATTCTATTGATAGATCTAACAATAATCCTAACAGTTCTATTGTTTGGCTAATCCATCAATACCATTAATACACCCTAAACCTAGTTGATTACTACTCAGACATAATCAAAGTAAGAATAATAATCTGAATAAAATTCATAGATAAAAACACTAGGGTTTCAATACAAATCTTCATAAATTGAATACTCGAGAAACTAGCAACGTACGTCTCCATAGGTATGTGTTCTCCTTTTTATTTCTCATACACAAAGTACAAATATAAAAACCCTAAAATCTAGGCCAAAATTCGTCCAGGGGTAAACTTGTAATCTTGTGTCTTGTCTCTAACTTGGGCTTTAAAATCGGCTATCTGCGAATTGGTCATCGATCGATGGCAAGTGGTCAGTATCGATCGATCTTGGTCATGTAAGGTCCGTCGATGTCAGGATATTGCCGTCGATCGACGACAGTCTTGTACTTCGACTCTCTCAAAGATCAGCTACATATTATTCTCCTCTAAATGCTCTAAAAGCTCCAAGTATCTCCATATATTTCCAAAACATTCCTGGACCTTTAAAGACCTTAAAACATAGCCTAGACACACATAATATATCCTATAACATGGTCTAAAAATGGTAATAAATAGGTTATATCATTAAAATTTTACTTATGATTTATTTTCTTGCCAATTTTGGACTGTATAACACTAGGGACAATGTTGTTTGTCGGGGGGGGGGGGGGGGGGGGGTATTACTGGCATTATGTTTTATTTCGAGTTTTATTTTTATGTGGTTTTATTGAGTTTTTATAGAGTCAACAAGGGGATTATGATCGTTTTCAAATTTTACCTATTATCTAACCACTCTCTTGCACACTTCTTAGATTTACTGGCTGCAGAGTGTACTAGAGATACCAAAGTGGATCACGTACTATTATATCCACACTTGCTGAGAATTTTTAATTTACTTGTCTTGGGCTTGGTATACACTGAATCGGATTTCTCCTGCAAATCTAGAAGATAAAAGTCTATGTGTTTCTGGTTCCTCTCTCTCTCTCTCTCTCTCTCTCTCTCTCTCTCTCTCTCTCTCTCTCTCTCTCTCTCTCTCTCTCTCTCTCTCTCTCTCTCTCTCTCTCTCTCTCTCTCTTCAGCATCTAGAAAAGAAAGATTGAGATGATTTCCTGAGATGCAGTGGGTAGGTACATTACTGATGACACCATTATTCTAATTCATAAGGAATGATCACACATTGTGGAAGCGAGGGGTAGGTACATTACTGATGACCCCACTATTCGCTTACACTTTGTCAAAAGAAAAAAAAATGAAAGAAGATGAACAAGACAGACTGCAGCAGCGTCATTGATTCATTGGAAAGAAAAAGAATTAGAGAAGAGAGAAAGAGAAACTGAAATGATCATAGAAGCCTGCTTGTGTGTTCAAATACTTACCTAAGTAAGAGTCTGAGTGTCATTTGATCTATACTCTCAGGGTAAAGCCTGCACTTTTTATATGTAAGAAATAAGGTTAGTAGAGGGATTAGTCAGACAATATTAGCTAAATTGTTGGCTAAATGGATTTGGTTGCTAAACTAGGATATGATATATAAAGTACTTCTAAGGTTGAAATTGATTCGATGTGGCTGCAACATTTCAGAGGTGATAGTAGTGAGTTATCAATTCTATGAGTCCATGCGATTTCAAATCTTTTTTCAGATAGTGATATTCTTTGCTTGAGGAGAAGCAAAAGGATAAGTCTGGGAAGTTAATATACCATGGATTTACCACTTTTAGGCCATGGTATATGTGCTTTTTAAAGTTTACTATATGTGTTTCCAGTCTTTTTAGAGCATTTCAGGTTCATGTACTTTTTGGAGAACTTTCGAGATTCTGAAGCTTTTTGAGATGCAGAGATGCGAAGACACGTCATAGGTTTAGCTATGGATGCAGACGTTCCCATGGTGCGATTACGCTCATATTTAGAGAAAAAAAAATCTTTGAGTTAGATAATGTTACCAGTTTGAAGTCCATATGACGATTATATCTAAAGTTATGCATGTTATACTGAAGAGTGGTATGTCTGCCTTGCGAGAGAAGCTGTCGAGATTGAGAAGGAGTGTCGATCAACACAGATCTCTTGGTGTCAATTGCCAGTGATGCCAGAAGATAAGCCAAACTTAATTCAAGACCTACTTAATCCCTTAAGTCACCACAAGTTACTAGAATACTCTTGGCCGACTTTTAACCCTATTTATGTGTTTGTCACTGTTGACGGCTACGCTTCCTATACTTTATTATATTCATTGTATTAGGGTTGGAGAGAAGATCAATTCTCCTTAAGAGATTTATTGGAATTCCTATTGTTTTATCTTTGATTTCTTTATCTATTATTTCTTCAGACTATGATTTCTGTTATTGTTTCCTTGTCTGAGTAATTCATCATGTTAGGTTTAGGGATTTCATGAGCTTAATGCCAAACTGATAATCGATTAGGATTGCTAGGGTTCTTTACTGACTTCTAAACCAGGGTAGCTTGTAATACTAGGATCTAGAGTAGTTAGAAAAGCATGAGAGTGTGACTGATTATTTAAACCTAGAATCATAGAACAATTGAGAGGCACCAGAGTGCAATCAATTAACGGAACCCAAACTCTGATGGATTAGATACCTAGGCGCATACAAGCGTTGGTCTAGGGTTTAGATGAACATATTCGATTTGTAAATTAATGCTTATCTAAAGAAGTGTCAATTGACACTCAACCATTGGTACTGATCGACACTCTTCCTGAATTCGCATACGAGAGTTGGAATCACAAGATTTAGATATCTGATTAGTAATTGCATGTGAGAGATGAATTACTTGCTTATTGAATTCAAGTTCTAGAATTGAATCTATTAAACCCTTAGCATCCTTGATTGTAGTTTTGAATCTCTTGATTGATAAATCCCTAGTTCTAGCGTTTCTTTCTTATTGCTTACAACCGTTTTATCTTCTTACTGCTTTGTTCACTGTTTTATTATTATTTTCATAGCTTGATCTGAAACTCAAGTCTAATGTGTGAAAGACATAGTCTCTGTTAATTTGATCCTCAAGTAATACATCGAACATCTTATTTGGCTGAGTAGCTTGAAGGTTATTTTGAGCATATCATATTGAGAAGTCCAAACGACAAAGGACTTGGACAAGTAAGTTGTTTCCAGAATACACATTTGTAAGATTATTAGTTGCATAGATCGAGAAACTGCTTTTTAGATAGTTTGGAAATAATTGCAAAACCCTAGAATGGAAAGACCGCATGTAATGTCGGGACAAGAACCAGATAGCATGGCATGTAAGGCTAAATTTTGTTAAGATTTTTGAGAGGTGCTTTCATTTGAATTTGAGTTTTGTACGAAGTAATGGTACATGAAGATTATTCTGGAAATTTAGCGGGTCAAAAACGCTCGAGGTTTATCTTAGACCGTTCTAGGAATCTGAGAAAATTTTGATATTATTAGGGTAGGATGACCTTAAAATTATTTGATAAGTATTCAAAGTTTTGCCAAAGCAAAACCATTTCCATCAATCCTGATCAAACAACTAGGCGTTCAGAATTAAATAGTGCTCGTTGGGGTACATTTACAATGTGTCGGGTGTGTCCGAAGCTTCTGGAGGATGCAGAAACTTGATCTCCTACTTCAAGAAGCTGGACATGTGTCTCTTCCTGACTAGACCACGTCCAATCAGCTCATGTTTATTTCAATTGGCTGATTTGGTGGCTGCAAATAATCTAATATCATTGGAAAAAAACTGTGGTTCAACACCAATCTGCTTCCCATTAGTTGTTTGGGGACCTTGGTACCCACGACCCCCCCCTCAGTAATTTCCTGACTAGACTACGTCCAATCAGCTCATGTTTATTTCAATTGGCTGGTTTGGTGGCTGGACATAATATAATTTTATTGGAAAAAATTGTGGCTCAACACCAATCTGCTTCCCATTAGTTGTTTGGGGCGACCAGGCCACCTCCAGCTTGGTACCCACGACCTAACCCCCTCCACCCTTAGTAATTTCCCTCAGCAATAAATATAAATAGTACCCTTACCCTTTAGCTCATTCCCACACCGAAAACTCGACCATAGGCACCCGAAAACAACCAAGTGCACCTGAGCCTTATGGTAAACCTTCTAGTGTTTATATTTTATTTTATATTTAGTTTCTAATTATTATTTTAGATCCTGGTTACGGCTAAAAAACATCAGGAATCCATTTGTTCTAGAATTATTTGATAGATCGATGATGATTTAACCACCCGTGAAGGGTGGATGCCTAGGCTACTTGATTTCTTATTTGTGTATTGCATGAAATAATTGATGTTTTTTGATGATTGATGCATACTGTGGGAATGATTTAATTTTTAGGGAACCCTGTCTCACTGAGCAAATTAATTACTCATTATACTCTTTTTTTTTGCATGTAACCATATAGGTATCTTGGGTTGCAAAGGAGCAGTGTTGTTGGTGTAGTTTTTTTACCTTTGCAAATGAGTATGTATTGTAATATGTAATACATTTGAATGTGGTGCACCTTATATATGTTTGATGTTGACTGAACCTAAGTATTATATGAATAATAAAGGTTTATGAAAACGCTTGGCTTTCATATGATATTAGTCCTAGTCCGAGATGAACCAACTAACAATTTCAAACTCAGGTTGCAAAGCCTTAACTTGGAACTGTTAGAGAACATGTTCTCAGACATTTAAACATGAGATTTTGGATTTGATTTGGGAACCTCGGGTCATATGTTTGGGAATGGCTATTAGAATCTTTGATCTTGCTAAATTTCTTTAGTTTGTTGTGCATGTCCTTGTTTGATTGGTGCACGACAAAATTGGGGGTGTTACACGGGTGCCATATAATGAATGAGTTAATGAGATAATGAGAATGAGAATGAATGATATTGATCTGCTAAGACAACGAGAACGGGTTGGGTCTAGAAAGAGATGATGAGTTAATGTGATGAAACCGCAAAAAAAGCGGAAGTTAATGGGAGCCGTAAGATCGAGTCATGCTGAGTTGTGGCATATGTGATCATCAAGAACGCAGGGTAGACAGTGTCGTAGGGGAACAACGGGCTGCAAGCATGTAGTCACCTAGGAAGTTACAGGCGGTTGTATAAAGTACACAACATAGGCCGACACGAGGAGGTTTTTCTGTGAGCGAGCCATAGATCCTTAGAGTCTAGGTTATTAGTGTCGTTTTTGTTGAGTCGATTCAAGTCTATGTGTAGCAGTGGCCGAGTTAATTGCATTGCTAGAAGTTAGGTTATCATTAGCTGCATGGTTTGCTTGTTAGTGGTTAGTAAATCATCATTCTCGCATTGAGTAGTATTGAGTTTCATTTGGGGAGACTAGTCTAGAACCGCTTCTCGAGTAATCAATTTACTCATGTCCTCCCTTTTCATTTCCATGTGTGCAGGACTGTAAGTAGAAAGGATGGATTATGCTTGGGTTGGTATTTCATAGAAGAAAGTGTGTCTGGGATCCTCGCGACTAGTAATTGGACACGTTGAGAGGTTTAAATGAGTAGAAGCATGTCCATAACATCCGCTCGGAACCCATATTCGAATGACTGGGGAGCAGGTCATTACAATTGATATCAGAGCATGGGTTAAGATCCCTTAGTAATATCCTAATGGTTAAACATTTCCGCCGTTTTCAAAACCCTTATTTCAGATTTGTGAAAGAATATTTGCGAAATTTTATGGGCATTACTATTTTGTGAAATGATTTTTAAAACCAACAACTATATTAATACTACTATTATGTTTCTTATCGAATCTATTATACTATTGGATATATTGTTGACCTAGCAACACATCAATGTGCTTGTCGCCATTGGGACCTTATGCTACAACACAGTGATATAGATTTCATTGGGACCTTAAACATTGATTCTTAGATTTCATTTGTCTTGTTTTTTACATTTTCTAACGATTCTCTCATACTTAATCAATGTTTTGTGTTGTTGTTTTTTTTATTTTAAATGCAGAAATACCATGCAAACATTCAATATGTGTGTTAGATGACAACCAAGACGATGATGACAAATATGTTTCAGATTATTATTCATCTTTATACCTCCAAAGGACATATGCTCATAACATCAGGCATGTAAATGTTGAGAAGTTGTGGAATAAGATAGATAAACCTCCAATTGGAATATCCGACATACTTAAGTCAAGAGGTAGACTTAAAACATGTGACAGAAGAAAGGAACCTTTTGAATCACTACAAAATGCAGGTAAGTCTACAAGACACGGTAGAATCTCACACTACAGCCATTGTGGTCAAGCTAGACATATTAAAAGAAGATGTAAAAATGAACTAGTCGTTGTAGAAGGCCCAAAAGATTGATGCAGTAGACCATGTAAACATCCTGCATATGTGTTTTTTGTTTAATCTTTTTCCATATGCAGCTCAATGGGTTGGTGCGTGACAGATATTCACTTGATTTTCAAGATTCAAATTCACCCAAAGCGTCAACCTAAACTAAGAAAAAATATAAACAGTCCATCAGTTGGATCTAACTCTCAACCATTACAAACAAATCAATCAAGTTCTGCATTTCCTAATGCTTCTATTGCTCCTCAACACACTACAAGAAAACCTATAGAAGATCCTTTGTCAAGCTTGGAACCTTGAAGAGTCTCCTCATTAAAAACCTTATCAAAGAAAACCCATTTGGGACAAAACCGTGATAAGGAAAAGAGTAAGATCTCCAAGGCCTAGGGATTGGCCATTGAGTCTTTGTGCCTTAGAACCAGTGTGGTTGGACACAAAGAACTCTGGATCGTGGCCTAAACAAGTGTAGCAACTACTCACTGCTTACACACACATAGAACTCGGCTTGACCTCTTCATAAATTCGGTTTTGGTCTCCCCCTCTCAACTGACTTCACAGCCATCTTAGAGAAGCTAGGAAACGACCATGATCATCTTCAGTGAGGCTCAAGCAATGGTACCTGATACATTATCCCAAAGGTGCATCAGTACTTATCAACCATTTCATTTGGTTCAACCAGAAGGAACCTTAAAGCAAAGCACAATAGTCTCAACAAAATCAGTGACACAAGCAACTTAGACCTTCTTCTAAATGATGCAATATATCAATGATGGTTTAAACTAAGAGGAATGCAGAATACTCATTTCATTTAACCACAGCAATCAAAACCAATTCAAGCATCTTTAAGCATAATTTCGAGTTTTTAGAAAGATATGATGAATGACATGAATTAATTTGAGTTTCAAGTTACTTCCCTTTTGTTTAGGTGTGGAGTGACTGGTTTGTCACATGACTCCCTCACATCCGGCCAGTTGCACCTTCTTCATGGCAACACCAACTTGATGGGGGGTTGTGTAGATCCTTCTGCTTCAGTTTCAGTTTCAGTTTCAATCATCCTTTCTAAAGTAATGCCCTGAGGCAAACTTAGCACATGAAGCATAAGCTTCCTTGAAGTCATGATCAGTATCATACATGTCTTTTATCTGCTCAAACCCAAGTAACTTAGCATCTAGAGTGGTCAAGAGAACATACCTCCGAGATAGTGCATCAGCAACTACATTCTCCTTACCTTGTTTATACTTGATCACGTATGGGAAGGTCTCAATGAATTCAACCCACCTTGCGTGTCTCTTGCTAAGCTTACTCTGCCCTTTTAGATACTTGAGGGACTCATGATCAGTGTGGATGACAAACTCTTTGGGCCACAAGTAATGTTGCCACGTTTGTAATGCCCTCACCAAGGCATAGAGCTCTTTGTCATAGGTTGCATAGTTGAGTGTGGCTCCTCCAAGCTTCTCACTGAAGTATGCAATGGGTTTCCTATCCTGCATCAACACGGCACCAATACCAATTCCTGATGCATCACATTCTATTTCAAAGGTTTTAGCAAAGTCAGGAAGCATAAGAAGAGGTGATTGAGTAAGCTTCTCTTTTAGGCTCTGGAAAGCCTTCTCTTGTGCTTCTCCCCCACTTGAAACCAACATCCTTCTTTATAACTTCAGTTAAGGGAGCTGCAATGGTGCTAAAGTCCTTGACAAATCTCCTATAGAAGCCGGCAAGTCCATGGAAGCTCCTCACTTCTCCTACTGAGGTTGGACTCGGCCATTCCTTGATTGCCTTGATCTTCTCTTCATCAACCTTAACTCCATCTGCACTCACAACAAAGCCTAGGAAAACCAAGTTATCCGTGCAAAAGGTGCACTTCTTTAGGTTGGCATAAAGCTTCTCATTTCTTAAAACACTCAAGACAGCCTTAAGATGATCTAAATGCTCTTCTAGGTTCTTGCTATACACTAAGATGTCATCAAAGTATACTACAACCGATATGCCTATGAATGATCTAAGAACATGATTCATTAACCTCATGAATGTACTAGGTGCATTGGTTAATCCAAATGGCATAACTAACCACTCATACAATCCATGCTTAGTCTTAAAGGCAGTTTTCCATTCATCTCCTTCTTTCATCCTAATCTGATGATAACCACTTTTTAAATCAATCTTAGAAAAGATGCAAGAACCATGCAATTCATCAAGCATATCATCTAGTCTAGGGATAGGGTGGCGATACTTCACTGTGATGTTGTTGATTGATCTACAATCAACACACATACGCCATGTACCATCCTTCTTAGGTACTAGGAGCACTGGCACAGCACATGGGCTCAAACTCTCTCGGATATAGCCCTTCTCCATTAGTTCTTCCACTTGTCTTTGCAACTCCTTGGTCTCAACCGGGTTGCTTCTATAGGCTGGACGGTTTGGAAGTGTAGATCCTGGCACAAAGTCTATCTGGTGCTCAATCCCTCTCAATGGTGGTAAACCAATGGGATTGTCCTCTGGAAATACATCTTGAAACTCCTGTAAAAGAGAAACCATTTCACTCGGATACACCGGTGTAGGGTCAGTTAAGTTCAATAGAGTCTCTTTAAACACAAGTAATATAGCTGATTGTTTAGAGTTGAGAGTTCTTTTGATATCACCCATGTTGGCATAGAAGTTTGGCTGCTTAGTTCCAGCCGGTTTTAGATCAATCTCCTTCTTCTTTTGGAGTTGAACCTGATCTTGTTGCACTTCTTTGGGTGTCAAGGGAACCAGAGTAGTCTTCTTGCCCTTGAACAGAAAGGAATGCTTGTTGGTGAACCCATCATGGATCACACGTCTATCTGATTGCCATGGCCTTCCAAGAAGTATGTGACCAGCTTGCATAGGCAACACATCACACAAGACTTCATCTTCATATCTCCCAATAGATAAGGGAATAAGAACTTGACTTGAGACCTTCATGGTGCCTTCTTCATTCAGCCATTGCAACCGGTAAGGCTTGGGATGCTTTTGAACCTTCAATCCCAACTTCTGGACCATTGTCTCACTCGCAGCATTCACACAACTTCCTCCATCTACAATGAGGCTGCACACTTTTCCTTGGACCAAACACCGGGTGTAGAAGAGGTTCTCACGCTGCTCTAGCTCCTCAGCCTTGTTTTGCAAGCTTAGAAGTCTTCTTGCTACTAAAAGCTTCCCCTGGACTGGTCCTTCTTCAAGCTCTTCCTCAGTGTCTTCTTGGTCAGACTCGGTGTTGTCTTCTCCTGAGGTGTACTCTCCATCTTCCCGCAAGAACATGACTCTCTTGTTGGTACACTCATTGGCATAGTGTCCTCTTCCTTGGCACTTGAAGCACTTGACATCACGAGCTCTGGAACTAGATGCCTCAACCTTGCCTTTGCCCTTGTCAAGAGCACTGATTGGTTTGGTCTCTTCTCTTGGATAGGACTTGTTGTCCTTCTGGAATGGTTTAGACTCCTTAGCATAAGGTGTCTTCTCTTCCTTGTTGTGGTGTAACCGGTTGGAGCCATACTGATTGCGTGAGTGTCCCCTCCTCTTGAGTTGTTGCTCAACAAGAATGGCCTTGTGTAGCATCTCTTCAAGCTCCACATAATGTTGCATCTCAACATTGTCTTGTATCTCTCGGTTTAGACCACAAAGGAACCTTGACATGGTTGCTTCTCTATCCTCTGATATGTTAGCCCTCAGCATGAGCAACTCCATCTCTTGGTAATACTCCTCCACTGATCTTGAACCTTGGGTAAGCTTCCTCAGCCGGTGGTGCAAGTCTCTAAGGTAATGGCTTGGAACAAACCTCTTGCGCATGATTGACTTCATCTCTGTCCAAGTTTCAACCGGTTCCTCTCCATTCCTTCTACGAGTTGTGAGGTATTGATCCCACCAACTCAAAGCATAGTCATAGAATTCAGTGGCAGCAATCTGAATCTTCTTGTGGTTGGTGTATTGCTTGCACTGAAAGACTAGCTCAATCTTCTTCTCCCACTCAAGATAGGCATCCGGATCAGCCTTGCCATGGAATGGGGGTATTTTGATCTTCAGACCGGCAAGATCATCTCCCTGGTTCACTCTTCTCTCATGGGCACGCCTAGGTCTTCTTGAGGATGAGCTAAGGTGATCATACTCTTCATCAGTCTCCTCATAACCATCATGCTCTTGGCGAGTGGTTTGGCGATTTGCTTGGTGTGCCGCTTGTGGTCTCTCTTCTCTCCTAGTCTCTTGGTTTGGTAAGTGACTAGTAGCTCTCCTTATGTCTTCTCTCAACTCTCTTCTGATGTCACTGAGGCTGGTCCTCATCATCTCGGTCATGGTTGCTACCATACTTTGGTTAAGTTGCTCGGTCATAGCTTCCATGAGGAGTTTGTTTCTCCTGACGAGTTCAGCCTCTTCCTCAGACTCGGACACCATTGTACCTGCTTAAAGACAAACAAGACAACCAGTGAAGAGTTCTAGGGAAGAAGATAAGCAAAAAGGAAAAGAAAAACAAGCAAAAAGGAAAAGCAAACAATCATACAATGCAAGACAAAGTGAAAAGGAAATCGACTAAGTAAAAAGGAATGAGTTCATGCAAAAAGGAAAAACTTCTAAACCTTTTCCTAATCACTTCTAAGGTTTCCTAGCAACCTAACAAGCTTACTTTACTCGTGTTCTAGGTGATAAACAACTTAGAGCAAGGCACAAAGCAATCGACAAGTGAAGGTATGCGGCTAGGGTTCTTCTCTCACTAGGGTTTCCGCATGAAACCAAATAAGGAAAGTCTAAAAATCCTTGTCTAAACTCTCATGCAGTCACGAGCAGCCCTAAAACAAAAGAGTTCTAATGCTTATTCAAAATGATTTAGATTGAACACGGATGAAACAACAAAGAACACAAACAAGAAACAAAAGCAAAGAGAGAGAAAGCGAGTACTTCCCAACCAAAGTTGCTCTGATACCACTTGATGCGTCCCTAGGATGCTCTTTGGTTGATGGGAATGGATAGATCCTTGCAAGAACGAATCAGAGACTCAAGTCCTTCAAGGCGTGTGGATTGAATGGTGACACAAGAGGGATGGATGATCTCTTGATACTCCTAGATGAATAACTTGGATATGACACACCAAATTAGACACCCTTAGACTCTGGATACTACACACCAGAACTCGACACCTTTCTAGAGAGAGAGCCGTCAAGGAGAAAAGATAACTTGATATTAAAAAGCTGGATGAATACAATAGGGTATAAGGAACCCTTTAAATAGGAAACCAGAGACATGCCTCTAGGGTTTCGACAATGAATCCAAAAAAGGAAAGAACTAAAACTATAGTTTATAAGCTTAAATGAAATAAAAATGCACTTCTATTAATCTTGGACCGAGTGTAGCACTTAGGTGATTTGTAGACAAGTTGTGGCCTCGTTAAAAACCTTCCTCCTGGAAAACCTCGTGGGACAAAACCAAAAGCAAGGAAAAGAGCACGCACTCCATGTCTGCCTAGACACTACCTCAGTTTGGTGTAGAGATGGCTTGAATGGTGATCAAGACATCTCGGATCAAACCTTGTCCAAGACCTTCTTGTTGTGGATGTGAAGTGAGTAATCCAACAACATTCTCCTTAAGCTTCTTGACTCTGGAACGAGTCATGGGACCTTCAGGAATGGCTAGAGCATCCTCATCAAATGGTTGATGCATAGTGGCTTCATGTGGCTCATCTAGACTCTCCTCCTTGTCCTCCTTAGTGATCCGGTCCATGATCACATCAGAGACTTAGACGATTGAGACAAACATCACCAATCACCAGTGCATTGTGATACCAGGCAAGCATCCACATAGCATTCAACTCAGTGTTTCATGAGAGGACAAAGCAATTGAGTAGATTTCACAAGTTAGACAAGAGTAGAGCAGAAGATCATTATACCTTGCCTACACTAGAAGTGAAGATCAACTAGCAGATATCTCACCAAAGAGCAAGCACAAGTCTGTGAGTCCATTCATCCAAGATAGGGCTCATAGAACCTATCTAGATCATGATCTCCTAAGTCATGAGCATCACTCTTTTCCCTTAAGGTGTGTTTGTTATCCCACTGTGGTTTTCCATAACTTAAGGTTTTAAGAGGGATTCTTCATGATTTCCAAGCTTGACCATTACCGCGATTGATCAAGATTGAGGGGAGTATTGACACGGATGTGAATATGAAGTCAATAAAACAAGACAAGAGGATGTAGAGGTTCAGATGGTTGAAGAAGTGTTCTGTCTACATGAAGCTTGGAACTCAAGTCTGTCCGTACAAGACTTGGTGATGCGTCCCTAGGATGCTCTTTGGTTGATGGGAATGGATAGATCCTTGCAAGAACGAATCAAAGACTCAAGTTCTTCAAGGCGTGTGGATTGTATGGTGACACAAGAGGGATGAATGATCTCTTGATACTCCTAGGTGAATGATTTGGATATTACACACCAAACTAAACACCCTTAGACTCTGGATATGACACACCAGAACTCGGCACACTTCTTTTAGAGAGAGAGAGAGCCGCAAAGATGAATAAACTTGTATAGAAAAGATTGGATGCCTACAATAGGGTGTAGAGAACCCTTTAAATAGGAAACCAGAGACATGCCTCTAGGGTTTCGACAATGATCCAAAAAAGGAAAGAACTAAAACTATAGTTTATAAGTTTAAATGAAATAAAATGCAACTTCTATTAGTCTTGGACCGAGTATAGCACTTAGGTGATTTGTAGACAAGTTGTGGCCTCGTTAAAAACCTTCCTCCTGGAAAACCTCGTGGGACAAAACCAAAAGCAAGGAAAAGAGCACGCACCCCATGTCTGCCTAGACACTAACTCAGTTTGGTGTAGAGATGGCTTGAATGGTGATCAAGACATCTCGGATCAAACCTTGTCCAAGACCTTCTTGTTGTGGATGTGAAGTGAGTAATCCAACAACATTCTCCTTAAGCTTCTTGACTCTGGAACGAGTCATGGGACCTTCAGGAATGGCTAGAGCATCCTCATCAAATGGTTGATGCATTGTGGCTTCATGTTGCTCATCTAACTCTCCTCATTGTCCTCCTTAGTGATCCGGTCCATGATCACATCATCCCCTCCCTCTTGAAAAGGGATTTGTCCTCAAATCAGGTCCATCTACCAACAAAAAGGAGCCAAATCAGAGGACATTGAAGCTATTTTGATACATCGTACTTACCTTGGAGATCAAGCTTGTAGGCATTGTCCATTGATCTTGTGGATGATCTCAAAGGTCCATCAACCCTTGGCATCAGTTTGGACTTCCTCTCGTTGGGAACCTATCCTTCCTAGGTGCAACCAAACTTGGTCACCAACTTCAAAGGTCCTCACACGTCTCCCCTTGGTTGCTTTGCTCTGCATAAAGCTTGGTCTTCTGCTCAATGTTTTGTCTAGCCTTTCTCATGAATCTGTTGAACAACTCGGCTTTCTTCTTGCCATCTAGACTTGTCCTTTCACACTCAGGTAAAGGCATTAGATCCAAAGGAGAGGTGGGATTGAACCCATAAACAATTTCAAATGGTGAATACTTAGAAGCAGAATGCATAGCATGATTGTATGCAAATTCACAATGTGGCAAGTATTCTTCCCATGTTCTTAAGTTCTTTCTAATGAATGCACGCAGGAGTGTTCCTAATGTCCTATTAACTACCTCAGTTTGCCCATCAGTTTGTGGATGACATGTAGTAGAGAACAATAGCTTAGTGCCTAACTTAGACCAAAGTGTCTTCCAAAAGTAACTAAGAAACTTAGTGTCCCTATCAGAAAAC